>VYZP01010205.1:1710-17786 GCA_013400635.1 Hypocryptadius cinnamomeus
CATACAAGTTTGCAGAGTTGAAACTTAAAGAGATATCTCTCCTTGTGGTTCACATCCTGAACTTGGACATTCCTTCCCCTTGGAGGCAGCCAAAGCAGAAGCCAGCCTCCCTCAGAACACTACAGCCCTTGTATTTCCCACTGTGACTGACAGATCAACTGTGACTAAAAGTGGTTCAGAAAGCAAAAATGAACCACTAAGTCCCAGGCTGCTAATTAAATTCAGTAAACCAGTCTTTGGTCTGCTTCAGCACTTTCCCAGTAATCTGTGTCACACTAAAGCAGTTTGTACTTTTTTGTCTGCAGTAGGGATATTTATGTCACAGATTGAGCATGAAGTATGCAGTCAGGACAAAATAACTTAGTAAAATGAGCATCCTTTAAGACATAGTTAAAAACAGTTTGGATCTGATAATACATACTGTAATTAAAATATTTCCAGTATGAAATGAAAATGTGACATTTCCAAACAATTCCTGACCACAGGTACCAAAGTCCTGAGCTGTAAATCTCTCTGTAAATCCAGAGCTGGTCCTGTCTTGCAGATGAGCAGCTGTGTAATGGGTGTGCCAAATTCTGTACACCAGCATAGCTCTGCAAGGACTTGTGCTGTGCTGCCTAACAACTTTTGTTGTTTAACAAAAGTACAATTTTGTTTTAAAAATATGTTTCAAGACTTTTGTCACCTGGGAGTTGAGATGGAGCTATGACCCTAGGGGATCTCCATCCAGTAAAATGTTAAATAGGCAATTTTCTTTTCTAGACTCTGGAAAACCTAAATTATAATTGCTTTAAACAGGCTTGATAGGTGTGATTGTTGTGTTTAACCATACTAATCATGAAAACTACTGAGTTTGCCTCTTTCTTTGTTTGAAAGGCCTACTATATTTAGTGCCATTGCAGTTTTTGCAATGGCTGGGTAGGTATGTGCACTGATGTACTCTACCAGGGTCCTTCTGAACAGACCAAAGGAAAAATACCTGTACAAATGACATACTAATATATTGGTGGTTTGACTCAATTGAACTGGTACTTTGAGATCTTTTTGGTGTGTTCTTCTTTCTGTTTATTAATAGAGAGAGGGTATTAAGGTTAGAATACAACTGATACAGCTGTGCATGAGTTGAGGACTGTTATGGATAAGTCCTTCACAGCATCACAGTCATTCCTGGCTGTCCAGATGGATGACTGAGTAATCAAGTCTTAAACAAGTATTTGAACTTGAGGGTTTTTCTCCTCAAGAATGCAGACATGAAAAACTTCACAACACCCATGCTATTCTTTTAGCCTATAATTCTCCCAGCATTATATTGGCTTTGTGGAAGATCTAATGGTTATAGGAATTATTTTTACTTAACAGTTATGCAGATGCATTACCACATTTTGCTTAGATGATCCTCCAATAGGCATAACCCAACACTGCAAAGACCATGCAAACAAGTGATTAATGAACCTATCTGATCCAGTTTTTTCATCAGCTCAGATCAAAAGATGATCTCCAGGTCACACTTTTTCAGTACTTTCATATCTACTAAGCTTTTCACTTTAACAGAATAACCCCAGCTAGCACTCCTATGGTGCTTTGTCTGAGTAAAAATGCAGTCTGCCAAGCAATGGAGGATGAGATTTATTATTTTATTATATTAAAAACATAAATGCTATCTCTTACCTGAATGGCTTTGACATGTGATGCTGGTTGTTTTGACATTTTTACGACAGAGGCTTATCCCTGCAAGCAAAATTGGAAAGTGTTACAGGCTCTGACATTCTGATAGCTGTGGAAGATAAGCTAGAACTTAACCCATGCTGCCTCTTGACAGGCATCCATTTCATCTGCCCAGCTCCTGTTTCCATCTCAGTTTCCAAGCTGCTTAGCTATTCCTTCTGATATCAGGAGGACACAGAACACCTGAGCTTCACCAATTAATCTTTCATATCCACAAATGAAGCTATCTGTTTCACATTAAAAACAATAATGAGTAGAGATAAGGGATCTCTCAAACATTAACAGCACTGTAAAATGAGTAAGAATTAAAGGAAGCTTTTGAGGACAAGCAGTGTGTGATTAGCCCAGTATGTATGTGGGAATTATTAGAACTTTCAGTTTAAGCCTCCTCTCAAATAAAATGTAACTTGTTAGAAAACATTGCAGACATAATGCAGACATAACAATTTTCTGACTCAATCCTTGCAAATCTTTAATGCCTGTGGACTGAAAGTGAAAAAGATGGTCAAGCAGAAAAGTTCTCCTTGACAATTGCTAGAGCACAAAGTAGCCTCCCTTCAAAGTTTTAGTTCATATAGATTCATCAATTTTCTTTAGCAATAAGATCAAAAAAGACATATTTTTCCATATAATTTTATGCAAGTGGAGAAATACAGACTGATACACTATTAATAGACAATAGCAAAGGGAAATACACCAAAGTAAAAAGGAAGAAATTTTATTAGCAGATTATTTGAAACACCATCTCAGCCTTTCATTCTCTCACTGAGAAGTTACATTTTAACTGGACTAGACTTTCATCAAAGTCTGGTTATTTAACTATTATAATATACAGTAAGGCAATAATTCTAAAAGCTGAGAAATTAATTCATCGGAAAAGTCACTGATCACCACCAATCTACAGCACATTTTTGATACTTTATTTAATCTTAGATAGGAAGGGAAGTAATGAGAACAGAAATAAATGACATAGCAGAGAACTGCAGAAATACACTGAGAAATTAAAAGTGTGTGAAGAATTGGGTACCTCAAAGAGTATAACTGCCACATGAGGCAGTCCCCAAAATCATACAGATGAGGTGTAGGTTGGCTTCAACTTGGAATATCAGCAATATCAGCCTGAAATTGTATTGCTGGGACTGACTAGAAGATTTCCTCCTGCCTATTCTCACATCAGTTTTAAATCTGTGTATGATGCTTAGCAGAATTAAAAATACAAATGATCGCCATTAGAGGTCTCCCTCTGGTCACACTCTCAGCTGCAAAAAGTGGTGTCCAAACCAACACAGCATTCAGTCAGAGGACAATCATGTCAATAAATTGTTTGGGTTTAAATTGCTTCCACTAAGTTAATACATCAGAAAAAAATCCCACTGTGCAAAATAAAACCAGCATTCTTTTAATGAGCTTTATATTGTGGTTTTATATATACAATCTTCAAATGAGAGGGTGTTTTAAAAACTTCAGAATTCACTTTAGGGAATGCAATTTCAGCCACTGACATTCATAACAATTTACTACACTCTATCTCCTTTATTTTTGAAAATCTTTATTAGGTGTATAAATAACTGTTCCATTGATCAGTGACTGTATTCCAAAATAAACACAAAACAATTCCCCAACTGACTGGGAAGATAGGAGCCATAATATAGAATGTTTAATTAATTTTTTAATCAGAATGAAAAATGGAAACAAAAGCACAGAAAAATAACATTAAACATTTTGAAACACAATGGATCTACTTCCCAAACACTGTCACAAAGAAATTCTTGCTACAATGTACTTCATCTTGCATGCCAAGGTGCATTGCAAAAACACTCATACACACCTCTTGGGCCACTTAGAGATAAATGGCAAGGATTTACCCTGAACCTCAGCTTTGAAACAAGCACAGCATTAGTGCTCCTCAGCGAGGTGCTCTGGGCTCACAGGCAGCCAGTGCTGGAAATTACTGCAATCAGACACCGGTTCCTAAAGAGGGATGCATGATACAATTGTGTAGGACTGCTTTTGGAGGAGCTGATTTTCCTAGCAGACCGTGCTGTCCTCATTACCGCCAGAGAAATCAGGACAACAGCACACTACTGAGTAAAAATAGATCTCTGGCTCTTTCCCCTTCCCTCCCTTCCCTGAATTTCCTTACAGAGCAATACTGACCATCAATCACAGGAAAATAAACCTTAGATTACAGAAGCATCCATTACAGAAGTGATAAGTTAATTTTTATCAATTCCTTTGTTCTTTCACCACGTGTCTCAGAGTCAAGAGTGCTGCACTGATTGTATTAAGTTATTTCTGGTATTCCAATCAGCTCTGCAAACTTGAAAAAATCCCACTTCACCCTCATTTCCACAGCAGGATTTCACGTCTCTAGCAGGCTGAGAAATGCAGACATGCAGCCTGTATTCCCTGGTGTCTTTTTGGCCTCCCCACACCTTACCTTTTACCTTTTATGGGCTGCATGCTGAGCCAAACTTAGAAAGCAGTGGCAATGCTAGTTCAATCTGGAGCTGGTTTATGGCAGCCTTCCCTTGCAAATTCCCTCTCTTTGCAGTGAAAGTACTCACGAGCAGGACTACTTGTGAAATATAGGACTACTGCAGTGAAATAAATGAGTGTTTTGAAGCGAAACTTTGTAAAACAAAGGAACCTATCTTCTGTCTCTCTGCTAAAAATAATTTCTGACAGGGCTGGAGCAAGATAATAAGCTGATTTATTCAACTTGCTTTAAATATGATGAGATATCATAATGCCATCTTTTGTAATGCACACAAGAGATGTACAGTAGCACACAGACAACAGCAAGAGCCCTCCCCCTGCCCCAGCTGGAAGCTGTCCTCTCCCCCCACTGCATGCACAGCATCAAGCACAATGGCATTTTGGAGACAGAACTGCAGTGTATTATCTTATTAAAAGACTTTGACAGGAACTACACGACTGTGAGACCCAACCAGTACAATGAAAGAAGAGAAACCCCTACTCTGCAGCTTTCAGCCTGTTACATCAAAACTTACTACAAGCTCTAGGCAAATGTAGTCACTTTTTCCCTAATACATACACAATAATCTTTGTTACAGTTGCCTGTTAAGCTTAGTGAAAGAAACCTCTCTTACAACAAAACCATAATGTAATATTTCACTAACTATAATAAGCATACAGAAAACAATAACCTTCTGCCTATGTACTAGAATTTTCAAACTCATACACACTTCTTAAGAGTCATGAGGTATTTAAGTGACTTTTTATTTTCAATTTTTAGATCCCCACAGACTATGAAGCAATAACGATCTGAATACTCTGATACACTGCATGAGACATTAAAATAGGCAGAAAACCACAACTATTGTAGTAAACTCACAGCAATTCCTAAAGAGTTTTCATGAGGGTCTTTCAAGATTTTAATTGACCCCTTCAAGATTAGCTAACTTATTTACTTATATAAAAAAAGTTCCAAACCGTCAAGTGAGTATGCACACCTCCTTTTGATGCTGAAAGAGGTACCTTCTTCTACCAGCTGAGGTATTGACTGTGACCCTTTTAATGTGTCTGAAATAGCCCCGATGCTTTCAGCCTGGACGGCACTGAGTGCTGCTCCAGGCTGGAGTGGGACTCAGCAGAGAGGCGAAGTGTAAAAGGGAATTCCTGTCATAGCTTCCAGTTGTTCTTCCTAAATATAGAGTTTGATTCACCCTGTAACTTGGTCCCCTGTGACACTTGACCATGGTAAAAGCAGGGCTCAACTGTCAAGCAGGAGGTGTTGAAGGAACACACCTTTAGGTCCTTTTTCTGCCCTCCCTCTCCCTGTCATTCCAGGCTTTTCCCAAGTGCCAGGCATACAGTGGTAGCAGGTAACACAGAACTCCTCCCATGGCATTTGGGGCAGTGTGTGCCTCCCTATGCCACACCGGAGAATGAAATAATTATGGAGACGTAATTATGAAGAAATCACCTCAGAGGAACTATCTAGGAGAGGTGAATGACACACCAACGTGACTGTATTGCTGCTGCTTTGGGAGCAAACTCACCCAGCAGCTGCCCTGGGGTGTCAGCAGAGCCTTCCCCCCTGCAGGACAGCCCTGCTCACCAGGGAGGGCTCCTGAGTGTGCGAGGCCATAGTGACCAGCTGCTGAGCCTGCAGGCGTGGGGATGAAGAAAAGCCAAAGGAGGAGTGTGTGTGTGGGTGAGAGAGAGAGAAAGAAAGAGAGAATTGTTATAGCTCATGAGGGAAGTAAAACATTACACAATTATGCTCATGCTGGCTGGGGTATTGTCTTAGTGAGGGCTACTGATGGAGATCGCACAAGTCGTGTGTGGGGCATATCCTCAGGTTTCCACTTGCAGAAGTGCAAATTCCTTGTCATCTGTGCATCATCACAGGAATTAATTTCCCTCTTCCTCACTTCTCCGCTGTACCTGATCTCCACTGGACCCACAACAGTAATGGTGACAAAAGCAGTGTCATTATGGGCAATAACTGTCAAGGATCTCCCTTGAGTTTAACTCATTTCACCAATAGCCCTTTTAATTTCAAGCATCTCAAAGAGGAAGGTGACCAAGCAGGCTGCTTCATTAAGCCTGTGACTCACTCTCCACTGTCCTCTTTCCCAAAAATGTTGTCATCTGGAAGCTGATAAAGCTGATGACTTGCTCTGGGAGATTGCTGACTACCTACAGCCACCCCCTTCCCAAGCAGCCACGAGAAGATGGACAACACAGAAGCAGGCACACAACCAGGACGTGCACTTGTGTAGGTCAGGACTGATGGACGTACACACAGCAATCAGCTCCTTCCAAGGAGACCTCTATTCCTCAGATAGGCTGATTATGCCTGTTGGCAAAGATTTTGAGGCATGAGAGGACTACCGTGCTTGAAACGTGGTGGAGTTCCCAAGAGGGCTCACAAAGCTGTTCTTTGGCTAGAATAGAGCAGCCTGCAGTCAGTTGGAGGCCCTGCCTTCCAGGTGGTTGAGACCACATTAAAACAATGCCAGACTCAGGTAAGTGACTTTACATACTTCCTGTTGAAGGTTCATATTTACAACAAAAGCACCAGAAGACAATGGAAGAGGCAATATGTTTTTGTAACAGGATCCTGTACATTAACTTACCTCAATTTATACTACAATAGTAATATTACAAACTAGCTCTTGAATACACAGTTCTTTCTTCAATGTGTCATTAATTAAGCAAAGGCAGGCCATTGTTTAGATTTTATAATCTCTTCATCTTGCAAATATACCTAAGAAATATCAGCTCAACACTGTTCTCTTCAACAAATTTTCATAGCAGTGACAAGTAATTTAGTAATCTTAGTGATGTGTAAACAAGAAAAGAGTCTGTCACCTACCTAACACCCAGTAACTATCTCTACATCTGAACTGTATTAAATTGTGAGGATAAAAGGAGTAATTTAAATCTTATCAATAATATCAGAAAATGCAGATTTGAGTAGATTTTGAAGGGAAAAATAGTCACTCAGCATTATTTTGCAGCACATCACTGCCTTTGAATAACCTCTGGGATGCATAGCCCCATGACTTGCAGAGGCATCTGGTAAATGCATGCAGCAGATGAATTAGTAAATAAATAAGGAGGCATATGTGCATTTCAGATGATGGATTCAGTGTCTGGCAAGTTAGGGCCCCATACATTGACACACATAACATAAAATTATTATGTCTTCTGTATAGAGATCCAAAAGATATAGTAGAAAAACATTTATTTGAAGTGTAAAATCCCAATACAGTTAAAAATAGACTTTTGTGGCATTGCTAGAAGCTTGTCTAATTAATATGCTTCCTGGCACAACTTACTAGTTTTGAAAGTGAAGTTGATGGTTAACAGAAATGTGTATGTGTCTTACTTCTCCACTGAGATATTTCACTGCATAATGTCAGAACTGTTTTTTAAAGCTGTCACTACTTAATACATTTAGGTAAATGTTTTTCTTTTTGAGAAACCTCATGAGCATAGATAAAACTTCCTGAGCATGCCAAAAGAACTTATTTTTCTATTATAGTCCACAAGGTTTTAGTGTAATGCAAACAGTGTAATACAGTTGAAAATGCAAGTCCACACATAAGAAGTCACAACCTCAGTTCGCTTGAAATAAGACTTCTTTAAAGTAAAAAGTTAAAAAATAAATTTCTGGAGTTTTGCTTCAAATTACCATGTAGTAGCAACATATTACAGATCTTTAGAAATGCAAAACTTTGCTTGTCTGTCCTAATCTTAGGTCCATAAATTACAGTTTATTATCAAGGAAAAATAGTGGGCCCACGATATTACATATTTGGCTAATTAATTCCTACCTTTACATTCATTTGAATTTTTTATGAAGAATATGCAAACTAAAGTTGCAGTTTAACTAGTATAACTATTCTCCTCAGTCAACACACCAAAATTCTTGGTCAAGATGTAAAAATAAGAAACCTGCTATGAGACAGATTTATTAGGGGATTTATGCAGAGGATCCTGAAAAAAAACCCAGACTCACCATCCATTTTGTAAGTCACTCAGGTTTTATTTGTATTTTTGGGCTCTTTCCCCTTAGTAAAGATGCATCCATGTAATAATGACTTGGCACACAGACTTGATGAAAGGCAGAGACTTTTAGCAATGGTACTCAGTCACATGCAGTCAGACAGAACAAGAGAAATTTAAAATATGTGGAGCTATCAATTTTACCAGGCATCACAAACGATTCCTGTGCTTGATTTTAACAGAAAGCAACTTTGAATCATAGACTGCAGAAAGAGTATCAAACCTCAGTGATTTTGTCAGAAGAAAAATTGTTTGAGGAAGTATCATCTACTGGTTGTATATGTCTTCCCATTTTGCCCAATCTCTATTTCTTAATATCAAGAAAAAAATCAAGCACTTGCTCTTGAGTTTCTACTTGTATAGTTATGCCAACAACAATAACATCAAATTATTTAAATGATGAATTACATAAAATAGCATGCAAGAATGTTTGCTGTTATCTAGTAGACAGGAAATCAATACAAAACATATCTAAATTAGCTGATTTTGTTTCTGTGGCATTTCTGGGCTACTAAATATTAATTCAACTCCTGCATATTCACTTTCTTTTCCATAGAAAAGCATGATGATTATTATCACAGACTGCTCCATAGAGAAATAATTAGTCTTGCATTAAGGAGATGGTCTCATTAAAGGCTCGCAGTGACCTTGTTCTGAATTCCAGAGTTACAGCATCATTAATAGTGTTGTTAGCATCATCTATGAATTTGTATTAAGTTCTGAAAACTGCCTTATGAATACAGCCCATGCAAATTCTAGAACATCATTTGACCACTATTACCCAAAAGCCATATTCTCTGTTGCTTGGTATTGTATAAAATTTCTAGTTATACAAATGTTTTTGGTAAGTGAAAGATGATAATGAAGATGACAATGATGTACAAGCAACAAATTTGTTTCCACTTTTCTCCTGGTAAATTTTAACTGGTATATCTGGCAAAGCTGGTAGCATAAGCAAGAGCAAGGCTAATGTCAGATTTTGAATATGAAATTTAAATTCTATGCTGATTTTTGTAAACATCCTGTCTACTGTAATGATTCAGAATTATTTGGAAAAGAAACAAAAAACATGACATTGCACCATCAGATACTGTTCTCAGCAAGTGATTTTGACAAAACAGGGACTAAATCACTGTTGAAACTTTCAACAGAGAGATTACTAATTGTTTTCACAAATCAGGATAATTCAAGTAAGCATCTACTGTCTTTTTCAATGCCATCACACACTTATTTGATGATGCCCATGCCCATCAGCTGATCATATCAGCTGTGCACTATTAGATCTTGTCAGATTAAGACCTTACCTGACTGCAGCAGGGAATTTTGCTGTTGAGTCAGCACAGAGATATATATGAGAACTATGTACAGATATATCAGAGGATCTGGGGACTCAGCACCACAGAAAGCATCTTATTTATCTGTTGTGATAAAGCATGATAAAAAATTGCAGCTGTGGTCCCTCTGTGAGTGCAATCATCTGAAGTCTAACAAAGAGAACAATGACTAAATTCTGCTGATTTGTCATCTGAATGGCACATTGAAAGGAATACATGTTTGAGACATTAAAAATCAGGCTGGTAGAGAGATGCACCCAGAACAAGTAAGATGAGGAAATGGGCTGGAGGAAGTGGAATTTCAAGGACAGTATAAATAAATTAATGCCTTTAGATAAAATGTTACCAAACTCAAGTACCACTGCACCAGCCTGCTGAATTATATGTGATTTATCAGTTACTATCTTTGGTTTGTACCTGTTGGGCAGAAGATAAAAGATGTAGATAGTTAAATTGTGAGTGTGAAGATTTTTAAAGTTTGAATCAATATCAGGACACTAAGCTTAGTTCTCAAGAGTCATAAGGAAAAAATCCTTACCTTGTCACACCTCCAATGTTCTGAAAAATGAGCCATTAAGAATGAATGCTTTCCATGGTGAAGATATGAATAAATCTACTAGTCATACCTATCTATGAAGTAGTCAAACATGATCTCTATTAAACCTTATTTTTATTGAATCAAATCTGCTATAGAAACATTTTTCAATTATCTGTGGCCTCCTGCCATAAAAATATTGCAATGTTCAGAGAGAAATTGACAAAAGAATTCAGTGTTGGCACAGAAAGACAAGTCCTCCAGCTGTTCCACTGGGCAATGATGTTTTCCAATACAACATCAAATCTCCAGGATCAAAAAGTGTTTCTCAGGAAATTACACAAAGTAGTTTTTAAAATCTTCACATCTTACTTTACACCCATACAAATTAGAGCTGTGGACAGGCAGCATCTTCTATACAAGGAAAAAAAAAAGCCTGGAAAAAGAAACTATGTTAAGCTGTTTCACTCCATCTTCTCTGGCTGTGCAACACAAGCTCTTTAAAGTACAGTTCAGTTCTCAAGATCTGGAGCTAAAAGTGATGCTTGAAAATCATTTGTCTTTGAAATTACTTTCGAGAACCTCAGGTTGCTCAGTGTTTCCTGTGTCCACCAGCTATTGGTGAGGTACTGACTATACTCTGACTAGAGTACCCATGAAGATGTTCCCTGTTTTATTGCAGCCAGCTCTCAAACTATTTTTATTAGTAAGAAAGGAAATGCTTTTAGCTTAGGCTCCTAACACAAAGTGGTCTGTGTAAGGCAAACCCACAATTTTGTCATGGATAATTCACAGGTGCTCTGGCTGACAAGGGGCAGAGTGGATTTGTAGTACTGGGACACCAGTTAAAATTAGTTTATCCACTGTGTGCAGTGCTATGTAATCACAAAGCTGCTCCCCTCTGTCCTTGAGGTAGAACAAAGCCAGTGCTGGTTTAACTGAGTGCTGTGCTGCACGATGAAGCAATTCAGGAGCTGCTTCAGCCTTCAGCCATCTGAGCAGTCCCAGTGAACAGTTCTGGGGATATCCTCACCGGTTCATCCTGTGCAAGACATTCCTATTGCTCAGAACAGCCAAATATCACACATGCACAGATTAATCCAGACTGGATGGGGCCCTGAGTAGCCTGGTGTAGGGCAAGGTGTGCCTGCCCATGGTGGGGGACTGGAACTAGATGGTTTTAAGGCCCCTCCCAACCCAACGCAATCTATGCTTCTAGGAAGAGAAATGTTTCAGGCTTTAGCAGCCTATGAAATTATAACTACAGACTACTTCGTCTCAAACTGTTACCTCATTTTGACTTGCATATGCTAAGGGTGCTTCTTTACCTTTCCCTTCCCTAGCTTCAAGGCTGCTCTACACGTTTTGAGGTTCAAAGTTGATAGGTCTAATGCTATCATGTGCATTTATTTCAGGTTACAATACCTGTTAGACTGAAACTATTCAATTTATTTTGCATTCTGCAGTAAAATATGGGACTGTGTCGATAGGGACTTCACAGGTAACTTAAAGAAAAAAAAAAATCCCTCAAACCTTGAAACAATTTTTTTATATTATGCCCTTTTATGGTCTCCACCTTCACAGACTAAGCCCTTTATTTCCTGTAATTTAGGTAAACTCACTTTCATGCATAGACTTTTCAAGTTGTAAAGGGCTCCCAACATAAGAGCTAATGCTGAATAACTGTTCAGTAGATTTTCCTCATGTATAACTTCTAAATTTTTACAGAGGATGCAAGCAAGACTATAATGTAACAATGGGTAGCATAAGCCTGAAACTGATATTTTTATGGAACTGTATTCTAGAATAATAGTCAAGCCACATCTCTCAAGTTCCTCCATTTCCTTTGCTTTTCTTTGACGCTTATTTCTCCTTGAAATGCAACAGCTTTAGAGGACCCCCTCTTAGATGTAATTCCATCTGAGATTTGCCTAACAGAGTAAACACAGATGGGTAAATGCTGGTAACTGACAGCAAATAAGAAAAACCTATCATCTGTTTTGCCATAGATCAACACTGTGAGACAACTGGTGAAAAAGCATGTACAACTATTGTTTTTTGCATAATAATCTAGTAAAGGCATATTTCTAGCAACACTTGTGTTTTACCTATGTTTTCATGTGAACAGTGACTTAAGAACAAATTTCATTTGTTTTAAGAATCAAAATCCCACCTTTCCAGCAAGTATTTTTGGTAACCAGGTTAAATACTGCAAACAAATCCTGAACCCTAACAGAGTATTTTGACCTCATTTCTATTTAAACAAAGCAAGACTGTTTTATACTGTAATTGAAACACAAAAACCACCCAAACCAATAAAATAGTGTAACATTCTGCTATTATTTGTTTTAAACAGAGCAAAGATGAAAGGGTATTTTTTATTTTCTTGTTTGGATTTCAGTTTAAAATATCACACATATAACCTATCTCCATAATTCCCACTACCTGAATTTCTCCCTGTCTTGAGATTTTTTATATAATAATAGTAGTAAGGTAATAAAAACATATTTTTCCTTCATACTTTCACAACCAATGCTACACACGTCTCTACAATGTGCCAGTCTCTGTATGTCTCCTCCTGTGTCTCAGATTTCTTCTTTATTCTGATCTCTTTATTTCCCCCAGAAGCAATCTCCTAACCTGCAGAAGTGCTAAATGGACCATCTATTTCATCTTTCCCCACTGATTGCTTCTTTCATGCATTCTAGTCTGTACTTTGAATTCTCAGGTAGGCTTGGAGGCTCATTCTGGAAACATTCCTGTACTCTGTGAAAGCACCCTTTCACTTTAAGTTACAGTGGCACATAAACACTTGCAGAATCACATTTCCTCCCAGCAGTCCTTTCCTGTCCTTAGCTCATCTCTATGCTCAACAATCAAGAGATGAAGACTACTCAGAATATATTTAAAACTCCATTTTCTTTCCCTGAGGCTCAAACATCCAATCAATTCATGCTCTGATTGTAGTATCTTCAAACTGGTAAAATTCATAACCTGTCCTCGACAAAATCAACATCTTAGCTGATTTTACATCTGAGCTTGTGATGAACTGCAATTGGGTACAATTTCCCTGAAGCCCTGCAAACCCCTCTAACTTAAGAGTTTTTGATAGTGCTGTTCAGGCTAGTTTTACTTTTTATTATGCAACATGTCTTCTATGGAAATATCTGAATAATCACATATCTACTTCAATAATAGATCAAAGTTGAAGAGATTAATTATTAGACATATTGTTAATTGATCTCAAGATAAACACATTTACCATGTCTAGAAAAAGATGCCTATGATATTAAATGACTAATTGAACTTGATAATATCTTAATTACTGTATTATTAACAGATTCTATTTGGTATTTACTTGATAAATTATATTTAATCAGTAGTATTGTTTATGAGAGAATTTTTTTCCTGTCTAAGCTTTTTGCACGAACTTAGATACTCTTGTATGATGATTTCTGTTTAACCTTTTCCAACATTCTTTGATACTTGCCTTGTTGAGGTCCAGCCATGCCCTCCCCTGATGCACCCCTCAGCTGTGACTTCTGACACTCTGACAGCTGAACTGCTCTGGAACTGCCTGGGGACACTGTGCACTCACATGGTGACTGCAGGGCACTCTGCTCTGGCCACTGCTTCAGCTTAATACCAGCTCTAAGTACAACCAAGCAGGGGGAGAATGTGTATCAGAATCTGTGCTACCTCCTGAACCATTCTAAAGTGGAAATCTTTAACCCTGAATACCTTTACTTTTAAAATGCAACCACTCCATGTAACACGTCACAGTCCACAACAATTTAACTCCATGGGAACAAGGATAAACTCTGTCTCTCTGCCATGGGCAAAACACCTGCTCAAGTTACCCAAGTCAGAACTGGGGCTGGCACTTCACTCACAACATCCATCTTCTGCATTTTAGAAAATTCTTATTTTTGTTTGTTTCCTTGAGATAAACTTTCCAGCAGTAAAATACAGACTGTGCATTTTATTTTCATTCCTTTTTTAGTTGCACTTCCAATTTCCATGAAAACTTAATAAAATTCAAGTCTGTATTTTTATGGTACACTAGCTGAATGTAGAAGCAAAAATACAATGATGTCACAAAACTTGGTCATCAAACAGTTCATTTAAACATGTCCATTTTAGTTTGCTTTACTTCTGCGAGGACACTAGGAAAAGTACTTGTGTTCTCAACTGAATACAATTCCGCTCCATTGCTTCTGAAGACTACCACTGGTTTATAGTCTGTATATTTATATTAAATCCATGTTGGTCTATGGAACAACTTGAGTTTTCAGTAAGGTATAGAATAAACCATATTTGCATAATTTCTCAATGATTTTATAAATTTGTTAGACTGGGAAGCAGTGCATAAAAAAAATCATTATCAGATCTCAATATTCTGTTACTGTTTATAAGTCCTTTTAGATGCCAGGGACATCCCAAAGTCATCTATGTCAGTGCATAAACTCAAATTCGGTTGCATGCAGGGCTGGATACACTTCCTGTAATTCTTCAGCTTCTATGTCCAAATGAAGTTCTTTCCAACCTTCTCAAAAGGCATCAGTCAACATGGACAGCTTCCATCAAAACGTGGGGTTGTTAGAATAATGGAAAATCTAAACACAAGGGGCAGATAAGCCCCGAGCTGAGATGAAAGACAAAGGAATTGAGCAAACAGAACAAGCGAAAGCCAGCATGCACTACTGGCGTCAATTCCTGCTCTGCGCCCACAAATGCCAACGATGAGAGGCTGCCCAGGGCTGTTTTCTCTCGCTTGCTGTGGAAGTCAAACACTGTAAATAACAAATGCCTCCTCCTCCTTTGCTTAGTTTTTTTTATCTGATGCCACATGGTATGGAATATCCCTTTGGTTAATTTGGGTCAGCTGTTCCAGCTGTATCCTCTCCCTGGATCTTGCCCACGGACGGGGAGAATGTCGCAGGGACGGGCAGATGCTGTGTCACAGCCCGTGTGTCACCAACACCTCCGCAGGTACCGATGCAAAGCCGTGAGGCTGCCGAGGGAAAACGAGCTCCCTGTGAGCCTGACCCAACACAGCCACAGGGCCGGAGAATCAGCATTGACCGTGGCCTGTGTGAAAAATGTGTATTTTATGACTGGCTTTTCGCAAGTATTAAAATGAATATTGTATGTGTTGTGTTCGAAAGTTATGCGGTATTAATTTTCTTAAGTAGTGTGTTAAATATAGTTTTAGGTTATAACACAATGTTAAAATAGAAACTATGCTATGTAAGATTTTTTTTTTTTTTTAGAAAGGAATCGTACCAGATAGCAGCCACAGGACACCTACATCTTTCAGAGAAAGAGAATTTATTGCTCCCTTATCAGCAGGAAACGAACTTCTTCCCACCTCGCTCAGACATGAAGACGGCATTAGGATTAAGAGGAAGAAGTTGACAATGACCAGACAGAATCCTGTGTTTGAATGGAATTTATGCATCATGTATGAGGTGTATGAATATGCAACAGGCGATTGTTTTTAAGGGTTAATCCTCTGTTAACGGGGGTTCTTTTTCGGGCTGTGTTGCCCAGAAAAAGGTACTCGGACGTCCGTATCTCTTTGTTCTTATTGTCTCATATCGTCCTAATCTCAATTGTTCAAATTTTATTATTCTAATTATATTACTATTGCTATAACCATTTTATTACGGTTAAACTTTTAAAAATTTTAAAACCAAGTGACTGGCGTTTTTCACAGACTGGGAAGGAAACTCGGGGCCCAGGAAGCATCTGCTCAAAAGCCATCCTCCCAGGCGGCCTCGCAGAATGATTCAGTTGTGCAACCAGGTCGGTGCTGATCTCTGACAGAACGTCAGCGGTTAAGGGAACCCCGTTACTCTCTCGTTACTGAAGCTCTACCACAATGCGCTTTGATCTTGCCACCACAAACGACTTTTACTCTCCCGTGCAATCTCCTG
>VYZP01010231.1:2724-24885 GCA_013400635.1 Hypocryptadius cinnamomeus
CACAGCACTACCACACCACCACAGTATAAGATGACTTTTGAAAGTTTTAACACAAGTTTTTCTCTCTCCCTGAAAATGGATCAAGGCAAGACAACATTTCTTACCCAGAGCAGTGCTCACAGGCATTTGCTTGAGGCAGTGTAGAGTCAGCCCTATACAAAGTTTTAGTGCAGCATGCTTGCTTGAGGTGTATATGTGCTCTGCATGTAGCAGTTGTATGCCTAACTCATTTGAAACATAGGAAGGAAATGTTTTGTCAACATGTGTCTAAATAATTAGAGATTGCTTTGTAATATAGATTAGTTTTTGGGTTCTGATAATTTTGACTGTTTTATCCTGTAATATCAGTTTCCTCCTATCCACCTCCTATGGGTGGAATATTGTATTCCAGCAGGATGCTGCTACAGAGGGCTGGCATGTGGTCTAGAAAAATGATTTTTCCTGCCCTGAAGTGTTTCAGTTCCAAAGGCACAGGGATGTATTGTTCAGCATAGGAGAAACCCAAGCTAAGCACATATAGTGGATGGATCACTTTCCAGGAAGGGAATTTTTGAGTAGTGGAAGAAGAAAAGCACAAAAATGCTGAGGTGTACAAGGCAGCTGTTTTCTGACACATCTGGCATGACAGCTCTTTCTAATTAAAAAGGTATAAACATCTCAAAGAAGTAGGTAGTCCTTTGAAGAAGAAAATCTGACAGTGAAACAAAATCATGAACAGACGTTTTCAAGCAGGCCTGTTCAGAAAGAGTAATAAGAGTAGGCTGGTCCATGGAATTGCATGCAAAATATCTAGTTGGTGAAAATAGGGGGAGTGAGAGACAAAACAGAAGCCACACTGGATAAGCACCAAATTTCCACCAATTCTGGTGGAAGAGGGACCAGTTTATAAAATATTATTTTGTCATTTTATTCTTAGATAATTTTAGTGTTAAGCTAAGGGGGGAAGTACCTTACTCTTTAATCTATCTTCTTGCATCTTTTTTTTTNATCAGTCCTGCAGAGTCCATATTGCAGTGGTGAGGAGCGTCCATGGTGTTTGTTGCAATTGGTTACATTTGCCACGTGAGGCCAGTCAAAGAATGATTTTGCACTTTTGAAGTGCCAGTTGCCTGGTGCTGGGTTTGATGGGTACACCAGCTGAGGGGAGTGGCTTTACGCCTCTTGAGGGACAGCTCCTTTGCTAAAATTTGCCAAAGTCAGGCTACCTTGTTGACTCCTGCAACAAGGTAGCCTAATTCTCTTTTCCGCATGAACCCACAAATCACTGTTACAGGTTACTGCATGGCAAACACTGCTGTGTGACCTGGAAAGTGCAGGAATGCTGTGTCCCACCGGGAGCTCTGCTGCAGGGCTGACTGGCACGGAATACTCAGGTCCTGTGATGACTTCCAGGGCATCTTTTTCATGTACAGGTTGGAGGGGCTCCCCCATCTTTGCTGCTCTGCCTCTAGTGCATCTCTAATTTGCTGACCTCCTTGGCTAGGGACCTGCTTGTTATCTGCACCTATCCTTCCCTCAGCCTGCTTGTATCATCATGGCCCAAATGGCTCTGAGATGCCTGGCTCAGGAGGCACTGTTCCAGAACAGTGACTTTATGCAACTGTGGTTAGTTACAGACAGCTGTGCTGTCTGTACGATTTGTGGGATCTTGACACAGCTTCTGAGCCCTATTTGCAGCTTGTCAAAGTGGAGAATCATCAATAACATGCCAGTCTGTGGCCAGCCGCCACAGCGTGCCAGTGGCTTGCTTTTCATCTGCATGGTCCCAGCGGGATTGTTCTTGAAGACTGATTCACACAAATGTTGCCTGAAAATTAATTTCACACACAGTACCTGGTGCACATAAAAGGTCTTGAGTGTGCTCTCAGAGCAGAGTTAACTGATCAGTTGCTTCTGCTCTCATCCAGCTAACAAAAAAGTAAAAAAAGGAAAAAGAGATCACTCATTCAGATAACAGATGCTTAAAATGGAGGACTGCAGGATTTTTCTACGTTTAGAATTAGACCTCTGTGATGGTAGAGTGTCTAACTTACGGTAAGAACATCTCAGAATACAGATAAGTAAAGTAAGTGCTTTTTTTAAGATATCTTTTCATTTTGAAAATATAGTTTAATTTTAGAGACAATGCCATTTCAAAGCAGAATGCTTCAGAATTGGAAGAGCCTTTTGGTTTCCTTCAGTGATATAACTATGTGTAGACTGACCAGAAAGCATCATATGTCATCAAAGTTATTTGTTTCTTTTTATTTTCTTTTTTTTTTTTTTTTAGTCCGGTGACATACTGTGTCAAACTTCTAGCAATTTTTACAGAACTTAATGTTGAAACTGAATTATTTCAGGAGAGGTGTCCACAGCACTACCACACCACCACAGTATAAGATGACTTTTGAAAGTTTTAACACAAGTTTTTCTCTCTCCCTGAAAATGGATCAAGGCAAGACAACATTTCTTACCCAGAGCAGTGCTCACAGGCATTTGCTTGAGGCAGTGTAGAGTCAGCCCTATACAAAGTTTTAGTGCAGCATGCTTGCTTGAGGTGTATATGTGCTCTGCATGTAGCAGTTGTATGCCTAACTCATTTGAAACATAGGAAGGAAATGTTTTGTCAACATGTGTCTAAATAATTAGAGATTGCTTTGTAATATAGATTAGTTTTTGGGTTCTGATAATTTTGACTGTTTTATCCTGTAATATCAGTTTCCTCCTATCCACCTCCTATGGGTGGAATATTGTATTCCAGCAGGATGCTGCTACAGAGGGCTGGCATGTGGTCTAGAAAAATGATTTTTCCTGCCCTGAAGTGTTTCAGTTCCAAAGGCACAGGGATGTATTGTTCAGCATAGGAGAAACCCAAGCTAAGCACATATAGTGGATGGATCACTTTCCAGGAAGGGAATTTTTGAGTAGTGGAAGAAGAAAAGCACAAAAATGCTGAGGTGTACAAGGCAGCTGTTTTCTGACACATCTGGCATGACAGCTCTTTCTAATTAAAAAGGTATAAACATCTCAAAGAAGTAGGTAGTCCTTTGAAGAAGAAAATCTGACAGTGAAACAAAATCATGAACAGACGTTTTCAAGCAGGCCTGTTCAGAAAGAGTAATAAGAGTAGGCTGGTCCATGGAATTGCATGCAAAATATCTAGTTGGTGAAAATAGGGGGAGTGAGAGACAAAACAGAAGCCACACTGGATAAGCACCAAATTTCCACCAATTCTGGTGGAAGAGGGACCAGTTTATAAAATATTATTTTGTCATTTTATTCTTAGATAATTTTAGTGTTAAGCTAAGGGGGGAAGTACCTTACTCTTTAATCTATCTTCTTGCATCTTTTTTTTGAAGGTTCGTACAAAAGATCGTGTCTTTGACAGCATAAGTCATCTCATCAACTATCACCTTGAGAATAATTTGCCTATAGTTTCTTCAGTGAGTGAACTCTGCCTGCAACAGCCTGCTGAAAGAAAACACTGACTCGAGACAACTCTTTTAGTTATTGCAACTTGCAAGCTATAACTGGTAGAAATTGCAGATCTGAAAGGAAAATGTACATTAAAAACCCCCCACATATTCACATACATTTCACAAGTATGTTTTATTTAAGTTTAAGAAGCCCCATTTCATATGGTCCACTTGAACATTTCCAATGCTTTATGTGACATGAAATCACATCAGAAGCCTTTCTTAAAAGGAATTTCAACAAAATTGCTCAGATTCTCTAATGTGAATGTTGATAGTGTATATACACATTATATATATGAATACAGTATAAATTTATATTTTTCAAGTCAGTCTGTTGGCAGTATAAAACTATCTTCTGTGCCATGTGTTTTTACCAAAAGAAAAATAACAAGTGATTGTTCAGATAAAAAAAATAAAATTCAGCAGTCTCAATTTCTTGAGAAATTTAATATTACAAATTTTATTTCTGATTTTACCTAAGAAGCACAACTATGGGGATTACAGATGGATTATGCTAGTTAACCATGGAAGGAATCTGAATTCAGTAACTACTATTCCAACTCAGAAATTTAGCATAAAATGTTTTTTAAAAGCATTATTCACTGTCACTGGTATCAAAAGGATTTTATCTTTCTGGCGTCAAGTTGGAATTCTTATATGATGCTATTCAAAACATTTGTATCTTACTTTAGCAATGATTTGGTGTGATCTCTATGTGTACAAGGTGTGTGTTTTGATTTTTCTAATGATATTGTAACAGTATACTGTAACTTCAAATTTTTAATTTCAGTAGTAAGGTTATTTATAAGTAGTTCTCTGCTTATGGTGAAGATCTAGGTGTCCTTGAACTAACAGTCTCAAACGAGATGTTGCATATTGATTAGACAAGTTCAAATAACTTGTGTTTAATAGGCTTAATACAAGACGTAGATGACTGTTCAAAGACATATCTGAAAAATCTTTTCTTCTTGTAAGCAGTGAAAACTATCTGAACTCAGTGGTCAGTTTTGCAAATGATGTCACTTGCATTTACTTGCCAAAGCATAACTTCATTTTGGCCTTCAGCAAGTGATAGGTATTGGAAATACACTGTTTTTCACTAAATATCAAGTTTAAAAAGTACACATACAATGAAGACACATTTCTGGCAGCAATGTCCTTGACTTTTGGTACTAAGAAATGCTTTAAGGGATGTTTGTACTGTCCACATTTAAACATTATATAACGTTATTTTCCCATTCGATGAATCTTATTACGAGTCAAATTCAATAGACACAGTTCCTGTAAATGCAATGCTTGTGCCAGAGTAAAGATTTAGCCTTCAGCAATCCAAGGTCTTCTCTAGCACCAGTCTCTCAAATCAAATCTTCAGACTTATTCATAAAAACTCAGCAGGGTAAGTCTAGGTTAAGTACCTGTCTACCCTGCAGTATACTTAAAGTTACATTTGGTTCTAAGAATTTGCTAAGTTTAAAAATTTGTCAAAACATAATCAAACTGACTGAAGAATTCACTTAGAATATATTCAGCAGGACTATCATGTTAAAATTCTGAAATAACTTTCTTGTACCTTCTGCTTTTAAATATGGTGAGGTTGCAACTTGAAAGTTTGATTTTGAGTAATCTCAAAACTGAAAATTATTGAGACACCTAAGACTAATCATGTACCTATGTAAAAATACACTTGATTCTGTAATTAGGACATCCAGAAGCCAAAGACATTAGTGAACCAAATGCTTGTGATTAATTTTACTAAAGATAGTTATTATTTGATATTTCTAGGTCTGAATGGGAACTGAGAGCTAAGGAGAGCGAATAAATGCTGAATTCAACCCAGATCAATATGGCACTGAGTTTAGAGGCATTCTTGAAATTTTGTTTTACTAGGCTGGGAGCGGCAAGGAAATAGGAGCAGACCTTATATGCCAAAGTAGTATCCAACAAAATGACTTTGTTTGAGAGTCTCACAAAACTATTTTACTTACCCATGTCTCATCATATTCCAGTTTAAATTATCTTAGCTGCTACTTTTTTTCATATATAATGCTTGTTATTCCGTGCTCTAACCTTCCTGTAGCCATGTCCTGGAAAGTTTTCACTGTGATATATAAGAGAAGGTGTCTTTTTATCTTTGAATATTGCATATAATTTCATTAAAAGTCTGCTGCATAACCCTCTTAGGTGTCTTCAAGAAGCCCATCTGCTCTCTATGTCCATTTTGGATTCCTAAATGTCCTGGAAAAATGTGACAAGATTTAGGTGTATGAATTTAAGGCACTAAACATACACCAAAATAGATATCTTAATTTTTTTACCTCTGTCCTAGCTGTAGCTTTAATTACTTAGCAGCCACTTAGCTCCATGTTTTGGAAATTAAAGCTGATGCCAAGGAGACACAAAATGAAACTGCTTGACAGAAATCCTAAATTTCCCAGACTGTATTTCACAAACTGTGCCTCCAGGGGAATGTGGCTATTTCGAGCTGCTCTGTCAGCACAGCCCATTTGCCCAGCTCAGCACATCCACTGATGATGTGAGAGTTGCATGCACTGTGCCTAGATGCAATGTGGTCCAAGACGGCAATAGTGCCACTGCGCTGTGACAGTGCCCTGCCGACACCACGGGCCAGCAGATCCTGCCTGGCCACACATGAGGATACAGAGGCTTTTCTACACCACTGGGAGCCACACAGACTCACAACTGTCCAGAAAGGAAGAGCATATGTGCCGCTCAGCACTCCATTTGTGGATCCAGCCATGTTTTTGTCCATGTCACTCTGGTAGATTTGGCTTTCCACTTTATGAAAAGGGCAAATAAACTGTAAAGCTGTTTGGATAGCAGCTACAAACCAGTTGTCATTAAACCAATTTTAAATTATTTCAACAAGAGCTAATTGAACCTGCTAGAGTGGCTGGGCTCACTTCTGTGAGGAGCTAACACTGCCACCAATTTAAGAGAAGTAAAAGTAATAAGATAGATTTAAATGCTGGGAAGTTAGCTGAAAACCTGACAACTGACAGCATAATCATGTGAGTCTTTTAATGTTCACCTTTGGTTTGGAATACCTCACCTTTTTTATTTTTTATGCAATCTCAAGGACTAGACATTTGCTTGTGGTAATTCAGTGCCTGACTTCAAGAAGTGGGATTCTACTGAATGAAAAACATTTCTAGACTCAATAGAAATCACCGAGATTAGGTGATATTATAGTATCTTTTGATGTTTTTCCAGCAAATAGCTGAGAAGTCAGAACTGGAACTCTAAATATCCTGCAAAACTGTCTACATTGGTTTTGAGTCTATCTGATTAACAGTTTTGATTTCAGTTGTGTTGCAACTATAGGAACGAATGAAAACACATTCATGACTTTAAACAAAGAACATTTATATGTGAACCAGATGATTTTGATTACTTTTTATTGCAGATCTAGACTAATTATTAAGTTAATAAAATTCATCCAATGTTGCTGGCAGTGATAGGCTGCACATCTAAGTACAATCCCATTCCCAAACTTCATTATTTCAGATGCTTCAGAAGCAATGA
Source organism: Hypocryptadius cinnamomeus (assembly GCA_013400635.1). Taxonomy (NCBI): domain Eukaryota; kingdom Metazoa; phylum Chordata; class Aves; order Passeriformes; family Zosteropidae; genus Hypocryptadius; species Hypocryptadius cinnamomeus. The sequence goes on from VYZP01010231.1 coordinate 9,723, forward strand.
AACCTGAAAATATGGTTTGAAAACTGAATTACCTTCTGACAGATGGGAGTTTGCTCAGAGTGAGAAGCTGCAGTTTCCCCTTCCTTAATGCAAGAAGAGAATGTCCAAACTAACCATACGAGAAGATGAAATTTCCATGGCTTAATACCTGCCTTTTTGCCCAGTTATGCAGTTGTTTCACTCCACTTCATTTCCTACAGGGTTCACAATAGGAGGTAACACTGGTTCTGCAAAAACCTGTCTGCCAGACATTCAATAAAAGCTTGAACAAAGGACATAGTCCTGGGACCAAGACTTCGGTGCAAAATGTGCAAATGGAACAAAATGTTTAACAGTCTGGTAAATGTCACCTGCAGTACTAAGTTTTCTATAGCCTATATTCATACTTTTTCCACACTGTGGAATAATATACTCACATTTCTTATCACCATGGTCCCCAGGCATCATATGAAGTAAGACGAGGAGAAGTAAAATAAAAAATTACACTGTATTGTGACTGCTGCAGGCACATCAATACCAGATACCAGACATAATGTATTAATAATAGAATCGATGCATATTTAGACATTTGTCAGTAGATTTGATAACCAGCAAACTTTTGCACCTTCTAGGAAATTTGCAGTTATCAGAGGGATATTTGGAACTTGTGAATACTCCGAAAAAAGATTACAAAAATTTTGTTCTTAGCTTCCAATGTCTATCCAAAGTAAACCATAATCCATATTTGCATAAATGAATTCTAAGCTGAAGTAAGAGACATACTTCCCTTTTTATCTGCCTGACAGTTTCAAAATATGTCTGCATAAAGTCTAATTTCAGACATAACTTAGCGTACTGTCAAAACCACTTTGACTTACATGGTCTTTTTGCTCAAGCTGAGGTTTGCACTCTTCACACATTCATGTGTGTTCAAAACTGCCAAAATAGTGCATGAATTTCCACTTAATGCTCTGTGATCAGCTGGACTTACTCTACTCACTCACATACAGTGTCTGTGGACCTTGGTCATATCTGCATTGGATGCAGCTGGAATGAGGGCAGGCCCATGGAAAAGATAACATGGACATAAAATTTGCCTGCAGTTTACCAGAGGCTTGGATAGAGACTGAAAAGCTGTCTTGGGAGAGAAAACTTCAGGGATAAGAAATGTGAAGCCTGGAAACATGAGCCAGTAGGCATTTAAGCCACAAATGAGAATAGAGAGTTGTTGCCAAATTATAAGCATGCTAATTGGTTGATAGAGTTAAAGCAGAACCTCTGGGGATACAAAGCCTACTGCTCATCTCTTATTGAGACATTTATGTTCACAAGCCCTGATCTGTTCCTCTGCACACTCCAAAGTAAATATCTCCTAAGGCTTCCAAGGAGAAAATGCAGGGCTTTTTTTTTTTTTTTTTTTTTTTGTCTCAGTAATGGGGATAAGATTTCGGAGCTACACATTTCAAAGAAAAACACCATACAAAGAGAGTGTTTCAACCTTGTTTGAAAACACAACAGGTCATGGAAACCAAAGGAAGAAAGAAGTTAGAACTAGGTGACTCATTCTGCTAGCCGACTGTGTAAGAGACAGCGCAGATGACTCACAAAACAAAGGTAGCCTCAGAATTTGAGATTAAGATGCAGATTTACACTTCATGTAGCTATCATGAAGATCAAATAAAGTCCAGGTCAAATGGAAGCTTTTTCCAGCAGTCCTCCTGTTTCTTCCAAGAGGAACAAGACATCAAACACACCCAGGCATACATTAATTCAAAATTAAGTGAAATTTTCTAATAAGTGAAGAATGTGAAGATGATAATTAGTATATATTTGTGTCCTTTTTGTCTGGATTGCTGTGATAACTGCTTCTTAGTAAAGTCCTGCAGAGTTAAAACTTGAAAGAAGCTATGTTTCTTCTTTTGAGGTAAATGTTTTTCTTTGCATTGTGTGGGCAGCAACAACAAAACTAAAAAGTGACTATTTTGCTGTAAAAAGAAGTTTTATTGTACAATTGTTATTTAATAATATTTATTACTTTTAGAAACATTTTTAACTGAGAATTGCAGGAAAAATAATGTATGTGGAAATATTGTGATAATTTATATTCCTAACCACTTTTGTGAATCTCAAGTCTTTGCCTCTCTGCTGACTGTGATATTTTAGCTATAGAGACAAATTTTGTCTCTGAGGAAGTCCTTGAGCAATGTAGTTTGGAATATAAGTGTCATGCAACTGTTTTCTGATTATTCAGTTTGTATATGTTTAACCAAAGTAATAAAACAGTGAGCACTATTACTAGATTGAAATTCATGTAAAGTGGGCTTGAGTCTATTCTCTTATGCTCAGGTTCCTTAATGAAGTTTATTTGCTGGGTTTGGGAGTGGGCTTGGGAGCCCAATCCGTGTCTTGTGCCTCCCAACCTGAAGGGAGGCACAATTTGTAGCAGAATGTGTGCCATTCCAAAAGGTTCACCTGGATACTGAATATTAGTAAGTCAATCAATTGCTCAACCCACTAGAATCAGGGATGAAAAATTTCAGAGGAACAAATGGCACATGAGGACCTGGACCTCAGCTACACTGACCTTACATCACCACAGGAGCGCCACGTTCTTTGACAGAGACAACACACGTGTTTGTTTTCAGCAAATATTACTTTTGTGAAAACATGCAAGTGTTAACACAGGCCCTCCTTCTGAGCCAGACGATGCCCTGTCCTGGAAAGGTAGCTTTCCTGCTTGGCGCATGGAATAGGTGGGAACAGAAAAGGGTAGTCCGCTCCATGATGTTTCCGTGGAGAGTGACTGCAAGGACAAGAGCAGCCACTTTGTGTGCTGTGGAGAGGACAATGTCTCCTTGTCAGCAGGAAGTTTAGCGCTGCTGAGCTCTAACCCCAGTCCTCTTCCTCCACTGACCATGTCTTCTTGCAAAAGCCCTTCTTTCTCTTTTAACCACTTGGACAAAAGCTGACCCTAAGCATGCCCTAGGAAATTTTGCTGCTCTTGTGGAGAAGAAATGCAGCTCTAAATGCACGCAAACTCTGCACGCCTCTGCACGGTGCCTCCAGCCTTCTTCAGGTCCTGGGGGGCCACAGGGAGAACAGCAGAAACCCCCAGTCATTGCTGCTGTACCTGGCCCCCATGAGTCTGGCCATGAGAAGGGAGTTTCTCCAGGCCTAGCGTGGCCTAGGTTCCCAACTCCTGCTGGGAGTGTCCCTTACTTGTGTTGGCAGGTGAAATGGCACCTGCAGGTGAACACCAGCACATCTCCACTCAGAAGGAGCTGACTGCCCACTTTTAGGACCACTTTTTTTAAGCTTTTTGGTGCCTGGCACTTTACATACAGGTGTGCATTCCATTTCTTTACTAGAGCAGCTGGAAACAAGCCTTGGAGGCAGTACAAATGTTCACTACAGTTGCTTCTTGCAAAATGTCGCTTTCCAGGGAGCAGCCATGCCTGGCATAATTGGAACAGACAGCCCTCCAAGAAGAGCAGACTGACCCTACTCCCAGAAAGCAGGGACAAAGCCTTCCTCCAGCTCTGGGGATGGCAGATGCAGAGCTTGCCACCCTCAGCTCCATAGCACTCACAGAATCACGTAATATCCTGAGCTGGAAGGGATCCATCAGGATCATCATGTCCAACTCCTGGTGCTGCACAATACACCCCAAGAATCACACCTTGTGCTTGAGAGTCCAAATGTTTCTTCAACTCTGTCAGGCTTGGTGTTGTGAGCCCTTCCCCGGGGAGCTTGTTCCAGTGCCCACCACCCTCTGGGGGAAAAGCCTTTCCCTAATATCCAACTGAAACTTCCCCTGACTCAGCTTCATGCTGTTTCCTCAAGGTCTGTCACTGGTCATGACAGTGAAGACTCCCCTCCCCTCATGAGGATGTTGTAGACCACAATGAGGTCTTCCCTCAGTCTCCTCCAAGATGAAAAGACAAGACTCAACTGTTCCTCACACAGATTCCCCTCCAAACACTTCACCATCCTCAGAGCCTTCTATTGGACATTCTCCAATAGCTTAATATCTTTTTTATATTGTGGTGCCCAAACCAGCCCCGGGCACATGAAGTGAGGCTGGCCCAGTGCAGAGCAGAGCAGGACAATCCCCTCCCTTGCCTGCCTGGTGATGCTGTGCCTGATGCACCCCAGGACAGGGCTGGCCCTCCTGGCTGCCGGGGCACTGCTGGCTCATGTTCAACTTGCCATCAAGCAAGATCCTCAAGTCTGTTTCCACACTGCTGCTCTCCAGGGTCTTATTCTTTAGCCTTCCATTCCCCAGTCTACACACACAACCAGGGCTCAGCCACCACAGATGCAGAATCCAACACTTGCCTTTATTAAACTTCTTGCAGGTGCTGATTGCCCCCTCCTCAGATTTATTGAGGTCTTTCTGCAGGGCCTCTCGGCCCTTGTGGGAGATGGCAGCTTCCCCCAATGTAGTATTATCAGCTAACTTGCTTAGTACTTCAAGTACTTCAAGTACATCAAGTACTTCATCCAAGTAATTTCTGGAGATGTTGAAGAGCACAGGGCTGAGGACAGGGCCCTGAGGAACCCCGCTAGTGTCAGGTCACATCAGTCTGATGTCACCCCGTTCACTGTAGCCCTTTGTGCCCCACCCATGAGCCAGCTGCTCACCCACCACATGATGTGTTTATCCAGCCGTGGGCTGGACATTTTGTCCAGAAGGATTCTGAAAGGGATATTATGAAAAGCTTTGCTGAAACCCCAAAAGATTACATCAACTGACTTCCCTTGATCAACAAAGTGGGCTACCTTGTCATAAAACTAAATCATGTTTGACAAGCAGGACTCTTCCCTCTCATGAAGCTGTGCAGGCTGTGACTGATGAATGCATTGTCTTCCAAGTTTTCAATACCTCCCAGAATAATCTTGACCATGATTTTACTGGGCACTGAAACAAAACTGGCAGGCCTGTAGTTTCCAGGGACCTCTCTCCTACCACTTTTGAAAATTGAGACAACATTCTCCAGCTTTCAGTCAGCTGAAACCTCCTGGATTCCCAAAACCCCACGAATATCATTGAGAGAGATTTTGCAATGACAATAGCTCTTTGAGGATTCTTGAATAAATCCCAGTTCCCATAGATTTGTAGGGATCCAGCTGGAGCACCAGGTCCCACACAACTTCAGGGTCAGCTGGGAGTTGATCATTCTTGCAGTCATGGTCCTGGAAGCTCAGGGCACAGAGCCTCCCTTGGTCTGTTATCCGTGTAGAAGACAGAGGCAAAGAATTCATTAAACACCTCTGCCTTGTCCATGCCCCCATTTGTGATGTGACCATCCTCACCTGTAATGGGCTGATTTTATTTCTAAGATGCCTTTTGTCACTGATATTGAAGTAACTCTTTTTATTGTTCCCTACATTTCTGGCAGCTTCATCTCCAAGTAAGATTTGACAACACGAATTTTTTCCCTGCACTGGCAAACAGCATCTCAGTATTCTTCCCATGTCACCTGACCTTGCTTCCACTGGGTACACACCTTCTATTTTAGTCTCATTTCCAAGAGAAGATCCCTGTTCAACCAAGACAGCCTTCTGCCTCTGGAGTACTGCCTTCAGGCACAACATCCAGAGTTTAAATGAATGTTTTCCATAGAAGGCCAAAACCTTTTCAAAATTCTTTGAAAAATGACTGCTACTTGACACCTTTAGTTCAAAGGTTTGAGATTTTTTTATTAGAAGTTTTCAAAATGTTTCTGGTACCTAACGATTTGAAAACATTCTCTAGACTGCTGGCAATAACTCTTGGAAAGCAGATTGTGAAAACCTTTATTTTCTCCACAGGTGACCGGATTTGCATTTATTTAATAATCCACAATCAAAACAAATACTCCAATTAATTAAATAATATGAATGAAAGGCTTTGTAGCCTTTGCTCCATGTAAAACCAATTGGAAAGGAAAACCAAATTTGGTTTCTTGTATGCTCAAATCAGTCTGCATGATAACAGGTTAGATTCTGGGATGTGTTTGGAGAAATTTTCCAATATTTTAGGGTGGAAATTTTCCAATATTTTAGGGTGGAAAAGCTTATTCCAGCTTCAAGGGTATGTCATCTTCCTGGCTGTTTAAGATCCACTGCTGTTAAACTCTTGACTTGTCCTAATTTAAATTCAGCTCTGAAGTCTTCCACAATCTATGCCTTATCTAGTACTTCCCAATGGGATGGACTCACTGAAGATTGTACTGACAATAGTTTTTTTTCTCCAATCATAAGTACATTGTAAATTGTATTACCAGTGTTACATGTGAAGCCATGAATCTTAGAAACCTGCTTCAAGTACAGCAGGGTAGTGAACAACAAAATATCCCCACAGCTCCAAAACAAGAGAAGGAAATCAAAGTAGAATGAAAGGGTTTTGTACTAACAAGCAATCACATGGCCTTTTAACAGTGGAAATCTTTGCATTACTTGTACTTTGCACCAATACTGACAATAGCTAAGGCTAGAATGCAGATGGTAAAACTCACTTTTATGCACATCTTCTCAGACTTTGGCCATCAAAATTTTTTATTTTTCACCTATATAGCAAGAATCATGTAACATTCTTGACGTGAGGGCTGGTGTGGGTTCAGCAACCATGTTTTCTCAAACCATTGTGTTACTAAGGCCTATCTGCTCTACAATAGCAAGGAAGCTGCCATGTGCCACCACTCTGGCAACTAACACAAGTATACAAGTATTTAAGCTTACAGTTTTAAAAGCCACAACTTCAGGGGAGAACTTCCACAATACAGCCTAAGAGCAATATAGAATCCAAAAACCTAATCAAGCCATGGCAATGCAATGTCACCAGTTCTATTTCTCACAAAGCTACAGAGCCTGCAGCCTGTATCTACAATCCCTATAGTTATATCATGCTTACCTTGGTTTAGCTTTTTCTTCTCTAAGTGCACTGCTTTTTCAACATTTTTGGTAGAAATTATTTCATATTTACTACTCTCTTTCACAGTTATTTCATTCAAATACAATTCTTCTTTGTTCTTATACACTTTTCTACATTTACAGACTATTAATTTGTAAAAGATAATCACAATGCAAACCTCTACATTTTAAAGGTTTTTGCTACATACAATACAAAACTTATACACAACACATATTTGAGAAGAGTCTAATGCTGCTGCTGCTTTAAATGATTAAGACCAGAGTAAAGCTAAGGATGAGCTCTTTCAGGCTGTGTATTAAAAAAGCCTCAACTACTTGTGATTGTGCATAAAACAAAGTGTATTTTGACACATTAAACACCAATCTTTGAAAGAGCCCAATGAAGTTAGATGTATACATTCCTACCGAGACAATGGGAACTTGTCCCAGAATTTCCCATCAAACTCCACTGAAGCCTCCAGCCATAAAATACAATTGATGGAAGTACCACAGGCCACTTCCATGGGGACCTGAAACCAGATGTCTGTGAAGTCTTTATCGCTCCAGGACTCAGGAAACCGCTTTGACACTCAACATCAACCTGTACTCAGGCTGGTAAGGCAGTGATGAACTATAAAGTTCTTGTCAGGTTTCTCTGGAATGGGGTCTCAAAAAGTCGGGGCTGGGGCTCCAGGTCTTCCAAACTAAACAAACCTTCCTTCCAGATCCAAGGCAGGGTCAGGTATAAACGGAGATACACCCTTCAGCATGACCCTGCTGTACCGCATCTTCCTCTTGTATCTGCAGAAGTGTCCAGAAATGGTAGAAGCATAGGATTCCACTGACAGAAAATGGGACATTGTCCCACTCGCAGAGAACTTCCCAGGGAGAATTTCTAACACAATCCCACACTGTAGCAGGGCCTAGAAAAGAAAGAAGGAACTGCACAGGAACCCACTGTGGTTCACTGCTTTCTGAAATGATACGTCTCTCTTTCAGAACTGAAGGATCTCAGCTTAGGTAGTGCATTCACAATGTACACAGGTTTATATAGGTTGGACATACATTTTTAAATACATTGAAAATAGTAAGCAAAAATATATGCATTGAAACAGCACATACACTTGTTACACATATATTGAGGGGTCACATTTTAACTACTTTAAATAGCAAATATATATCCTCTCTCAACAGTTTACTACTGCTCACTTAAAATATGTTGTGAAATGCCACAGTGACAACTGTCATGTTGTCTTTCACTAAACACGAAAAGTTTGAATAACAATGGAAAAAATAAAAATACTGCATTGATATTACTTGTTAAAGTTTCTGACAGTTAAAAGCTACTACTTCATTTTAAATATCCCCATTGAAACGCATCTATTTGTACAATTAGTCACACTGTATACTGCAATACAATGTTTAACATGTTGTAAACTTTTACCAATCAATGACTTTTTAATGAGAAATTGTACAAATATACAGCTATTTATACCACATACTTATAAGGCCATTAACACAACAGCAAGATACATATAGAGAACTATAATCACCAACTTATGCAATGAATTCTTCTCCCAGCTGGCAATAACTGGGCTCATCTTACAATCGTCAGCAGTCTTTAGTGAATGCTGAACTTTCTAACAGGTTTTAATGATGTCTTGCAAGACCACGAGGTGCCAAATGAAGCCTTAGCGTGCAACGCCATTGTGGCACTTGATGTCCTTAGCTGTGCACGGACTCTGTCCTGGCTGCTGGGTAGCATGAAAGGCTTTTTCTGAATCAGATGTGTTACTGAATGAACACTCTATGCAAATGATTGTTGATAAATAAGTTCTCAAAGTTAAATCAATGCTTAGTGTTTTCCCCTGTGACTGAAGTGCATGAATATTTAAACTACAACTGTAGCTTAAACTTAAAAACCACAGAAAAGTACTTGTCTTGAGTAGTCCTTTACTTACAGAAGTTTCCATTGTGAAATGAAGATTCATTTTTCTCAGCAATACATGAGGGAACATTTATTGGTGTGAAATCTTCTTTTGGCTTCTGGGTATTGCTGCTGCTGGATTTACTTCGACTGTGATCTGGAGTGGGTTGAATAGGTAAAGACCTGGCCACCTTGGATTTCACCAGGCAGCCGCAAACCAGGCGAAAGAAAGCCCGACGCATTTCCTTACTGGCCAGGGTGTAGATGATGGGGTTCATTGCGGAATTGATGACCGCCAGAGCAATAAACCAGTGGGCTTTGTACAAGATGGAGCACTCCTTGACTCTGCAGGCCACATCGATGAGGAACAGGATGAACAGCGGAGACCAGCATGCAATGAAGACACTAACAACGATCACAACAGTCCTAAGAAGTGCCATGGACCGCTCTGAGTTATTGTGGTTGGTGACATTACGACTGCTGGACTTAACCAGTATGTAGATACGGGCATAAAGGATGACAATGGCAACCAAAATGGCTATGAAGATACTAATGCAGAACACAACATAATTTTTGGAGTACAGAGGCAAGATTGTTGAACAATCTGGTAAGTTGTTTATACAGTTCCAGCCGAGGATGGGGAGGGCACCCAAGGAAATTGAAATAAGCCAGCATGTACCAATGAGAAGGAACACTCTGTATTTTTTATTTGCGTCGTAAGGCCTCATTTTAATCATGGTCAAGTGTCGCTCAATAGCTATCGCTAGCAAGCTGAAAGTGGAAGCTCCCAGGGCAACAAACATGCTACCTTCCCTAATGAACCAGATTGTAGAGGACAAGCTCAGAGTTTTCTTCCCAGACATAAGAATGTTTACTTTGTAAACAATCCCAGCTAAAAGATCACAGAGAGCTAGATTGCCAATAAAAAAGTACATGCGGTTGTGAAATTTATTGTTTTTCCATATGGCAATCAACACCATCAAGTTTTCCAGGACTATGAAACTACATAGGATCAGAAATGAAATAGTGGGCAGGTCTATTTTATCAGTTGCCTTTTCCCTTAAAATAAGCTTTCCTGTGTAATTATAATGCAGTACAATAAGAGAGTCCACCTCTTCATTTCCTTGAGGGCTGACAAGAGCATCAGGTGGCATGGTAACAGCGGCCATCATTTGTTTCCTGATGGATGCGGGACTTTTTTTCTTCAGTATCACAAAAATATAGTTCCAATAATTTTCCACAAGAGGGAGATCAAGCCACGTTCCTCCCAGTGCTCCTCTGGGTAGACGTTGTGTATCCTCACCTCCAGCACGCCTTGCATATTAACTCGGGAGACTGGGTCTCAAACCAGGCTCTGAAAATAAAATCAACAAATGCAACATAAATATCATTGCCTTTCCATGTCACCCAGTGCTTAAGCTGCAACATACATCCAGGAGCCAGGGGTGAGGGTCTGTGACTGACGGGGCACTAAGGTTGAGCATTGCTGCATGCCTGTCATGTAGGTAGCTGTAGGTAAGCTCACACACAGCCTGGATGCAGAAATACAAGGGCAATGCCACTACAGTGTCACAACTGCTCAAAGGTGTTTCCCCCTACAAAATTTCCATGCTGAAAAACACACAGAAGAGCCATGAGAAGGACTGGCAAACAGACCCAGCAAGCCATAATGTGCACAGTAAGCAGCTCACTTCCTCTCAAAAAGACCTAAGTGTATACTGCACTACCAAAAGACCACCCAACCATCACTGCCTCCACATCAGCAGGGCAAACTCTATGCTTTTTAAGCTTGTTCTTGTTTGCCATGCCACACCCAAGGTAGGAAAGATCCTGAGAAAGTTGGTGTCAAGTCTTGATGCCAGTGTGCATGTTGCCAGTGCTTAAAATAACTTCCCCCAGTTAATGGTATAAACTTCTGCTACTTACAGTTGAGAAGATGCACTGAAAACCAGTCATCCTAAAGACAATTCTACCTCCCACTCAAATTAGGTGGATTTTTGCTACCTTTTTTAAAACAAACATGGCAAGTCATATTTTTATAAATGTTGTTTTTCTTTATAGTTAATTTTACTATTTTTTCCCATTGTGTAGATATGCAGGACATATATTTAATGTTCTTGGGTTTTTTAAAAAGTAAAAAATAGTTACATCAAATTGGTCTTTCTCAGAAATTCTGATTTTCTTGAAGTAACAACTTAGATTTACTGCAATATTTTCCCATGGACTTTGACGTTCCAGTTTCACAGCAGATGTTCCAATATGTCTCTTTTTTTCAAAATATCGGAAGAGATGTGCACAATAAAAATACCAGAAGATGTCAGAAGCACTTACTTTTTTACCAAAAATGTTGCAGTTTAGTTGCTGCATACTCCAATGACAATCAGTGCTCATGCCTCAAACTGAGGATGAGCAAATGGCCAATTTCTCACTTTTCTAAGGAAACAAGGATGGAGATGAGGACAGAACTTGTTTCATGTGAACCAAATTTGTAACTTCTTTTTTTTTTTTTTTGGAAAGGTAAGGAAATAATTGTACTGGATGGAATGATGCTTCTCATAGGCCCAAAATTAAATAACTTAATTTAGGGAATTTTTTAAGAGCTGGAGCTCCTGACCATAGCATTTATTTACTCAAGGGTTATGAACATTTTCCAAACACATTAAAGACACTTTCAAAGGACAGGTATCAAGGTAAGGAGGGATGGAAAAAGATGATCTTTAAGGTCTCTTCCAACCCAATCCATTCTCTAATTTTATGATTCTGCGTATAGGCTTCTTAAGATCAGAAACATCTTTGAGCCACTGCTGACACAACAGACTGTTTAGGGCACTTGACAAGTCAGAGATGCATTTTCAAGTGCCTTCTGAGGATAATGGGAGAAGCAAACCACATCCCAGATGAAAGGAAAGGTATTTAAATGGTGACCCACACCCTATTTTCCCACCTTTCCTTTTCCTTAATTCCCTCCTTCAGAAAAAAAGTTATCTGATAAAATCCTACAGTGAACTGACTTGAATTCTTTAGTACATTCAGGATGCTCTAAAATTACTTTCTGAGACAATAATTTGGTGTTTTACCACTGTTATTTCCCCATTTTAGTTCATAGGTCCAAATTACTATAGTTGAAGAGGCCCATTGCAAAAGACATCCAAGAAATACGGCTGCTTCTTGGTGTCTTGGTCCTTTTTTACTCTGAAGATGACAGCAACCACCTAATTTCTTTCCCAGGAGCTGAACTGGGCCCTTGAGCTGTTAATTCTTTTCTGAAGCATGGTAACAGTGAAGCTCTCAACAGAAAAACTTCACCTCAGCTAAGGTTCAGTGTAACTGTAATTCAGTTACAATCTGCGCACTGTTAACACATTAACTGTCACAGCCTTTCATTGTATTGGCTTATAACAAAATCCCACTGTGTCCATATGAATTGCAAGTGCTTTCCACTGTAAAATAAACAATTACATTTGACTAGGAAAGTATTTGTTAACAACACTTCAACCAGCAATACTCACCAGACTGGCTGATGACTGCCTGAGAGAAAAATATTCCTATCACTTAAGAGCACCACATGCAACAAAATAAATATTTCTTTAAGACATTTTCAAGTGAGTTATCACACTTGTCGATCAAAGTGCAAATACATTTCTTTCTGTGAAGAAAATTATATGCCAGACATAGGAGTTTATCAGCCACAACTCAGCAGATGTAAAGCGTCATGACTGTACTAAAGGTAATGGCACTATACCAGTTCCCCCGGCTGAAAGCAAGGATGATGCACTCAATCAGCAGAAATCGTACAGCCTTGGCCACTGTTAGTAATTACTTATCTTAAAATTGTTATAGCAAACTTAGTACCACAAACTAAATCTTTGCCTCTGACAAGCTAGTTAAGAAGACAAGGAAAGTTGTAACATTATTATTTACCAGGACTCTCACTGACACAGTACCACATACAAGATGTTTCAAAGTTAATATAAATAAAGTAATAAATTAGAATTTATTTCCAAGCAACATCATTCAGTCATAGTCTTCTTTTATTTACCTCCTGCTTTGTAGCCAGTAATTCAGAAAGCACATTCTTTCTTTAACAGTTAGAAAAAATAATGCTGGATATGCATTATAATAACAAGAAAGTGACAAGGCAGGTTCAGGATAACATGTGTCACTGCTTTGTGACAGCTCAACGATTTACTCCTCAAAACAAGTTTGCCCCAGTCACATACTAGCTGCAAAGTAAGGACCTCAGTTTAAAATATTTAAAAAACATCCTGAAGAACCTGTCTGTGGCATGTTGCTTGCCCAGCACTGCCATGGTTAGGTACCTCAGCATCCCTGACTCTTGAAACCACTGGAAATGAGTTTTATTTCCTCTAAAGCAAAGCAGAGAATCCCTATTTCTACACCAGCAGGTACCGCTAGAAGGTTAAACCTCATTGCAGTGCAGGGGCAATCTGGCTGTATTTCCTCATGGATGTGCTGGCTAAAACAGTGATCGCTAAATTACCAAATTAAGGCAGTGGCACAATGTCAAGAACCAAGGTCATGCTCAGGACAATTCAGTTGCTTTCTCCAGCTATTTGACCAATCTTTGCTGTCCCAGCTCTGAGGATGGAGAGAGCAACTGGGGTCTAAGCTGTGAGCATCAAGATACTCCCCCTTCTGTGCAATCTCCTCGCCCACTGGCATCCTTCGGAGTTTAACCACTGGAGTGAGGTTAATGTGGACTCCTGCAGTGGTCAAGGATCCTGGCAGGGTCAAGGACCCTTTCAAATTGGAGCAGGGGCTCTTTACCATGGATCACATCACTGGTGGATAGGGTCCACCAGTGTCTGTATGGTCCCTCTGCCCAACACACCATGAAAGAAGCAATGCTGTGGGGAAGGCCACAACCCCTTGACTTGCTCTATGGCAAGACACAGCTCCTCTGTCTTCTCCAACTGAACCACAAAGTGGTGCAGGTAGAAAATCAGGGTCATAGCTCTCACTGGCTCCCCTGGCCTGCAACTTTTCTCTAGGAACATGTAATTCCCAGTGCCAGAAGGCAACAGGGACCTTGTGGTTATGGGGATGCTAAAATCCTTCAGCAACCATTTCCCTCCCATACATCTTGACTCTTGCCAGTGGGCTCTTCAGTTACGAATCCTAGAGGGAGCTGAGGGCTTTTACCCTCTCACAAGTCACTGGGCACTTTATATCTAAAAGAAATAAGCCATTTCTGTATTCAAAAGATGAGCCAAACTGCTCTCAATTTTCCTGAAGTCAAAGCAACAAGTGAGAATAAAGTGAGCCCAGAACTTGACCTTCTGCTACGTACTTTTGCCTACAGAAGAACATACGATACAACACATTCAGCAGACTTGTAATTTGGAATCATATTTTCTTGTTTTCCAAACAGCCACAAACAGGCTTGACCAAAGAAACCTGATGACCCTTTACCACCACTTGCGCTGCAGTTCTCACTCCGCTTCCATGTACAACACCACATTTTGGCCAAAAGAGAGAATTTTAAAAACAGTAAAGGGAAAGACAACAATGCAAATCTGAAGCCAAGCCCTTTTGTATTTTATGTATCTGTAAAGCCTTTCCAAATGAAAAGTAAACATATGTAATTTATCAGGCACCCTTACCTTAGTAGTCTCATTAACAGAAAGGACTTTTGAGAAGAGCAGTACATTTCAAGACACATTTCCACTGAAATTAAGCTGTGCTAGATGCAGATGAAGTTTAGACAATAAACATCTGCTACAGAAAAATGTCTTAGAGAACTCAAATAAACTTATAAAAGATTTTTTATTAAGTGAATGTGCTGTCAGTTTACAGCCTCAGGAAACAAATAGCTACTTTTTTTGGCTTCTGGCTTTTAGACATCAGTTTGAATTTTGTAATACCGAGTAGCACACATGTACACCTCACAGGGGAGCTCCCGGATGGTTTAATTCGTGTCGTTAAAGGGAAGGCATTTTCACTTCCTCCCCCATCTCCCAGCGCTCCCCACTCATTCCCCCCACTCCAAACTTCAGTAACTGTGCTCAAATTTCCATTAGCGCTGCGGCCTGAGTCTTCTGGGGTGACAAACGTCTTGTTAAAGTTACCCGACGTGTCCGCCGCGAGATGGTCTCACACAGAGAGAGAACATCGTTCTACCCGCGGGGCGTGAGGATCCCTAGACCCGGGGTTCCCACGCGGCTCGACGCCGCTCCGTGCCAGGCACCACTCCTTTGCGCCACACCCGAGCGGTGGCTCCCCGCTCCGGCAGCCGGACGGGCACCGCACCTCGGCCGCGCCGACGGCCGGGCGGCAGCGGCGGGCGCATCCCGGGCGGGGGAGAGGGGCACGGGCAGGCAGGGCGATGGAGCACGGGTACCT
>VYZP01010232.1:0-35582 GCA_013400635.1 Hypocryptadius cinnamomeus
TTTTTTTTTTTTGCTTGCTTGCTTTTAAATGGAAGCGCAGCACAAAACAACATCCCCTCAGTCCCAACCCATCCGTGCTGGAGCTCCTCTCTGGGGCTGGCTGCTGTGTGTGTGGCCATAAACCTCCCCAGTTTTGTTGTGAAGCCTCACGGTCAGCGGCTTTAAGGGCTTGACAGGTTTATAAAGTGCTGAGTGTCCCCCAGGGACGGCGGCACTGTTTGCAGGGAAGATGAAGCGTGCCATATCCAGCTGGTCTAACAAGGCAGCGGGAAATCTAAATTAATTCAGGAATCACTTCTGTTTTGCCCAGGGAGGATGTTGTTCTCAATCTATGGAAGCAGCCCATTGGAATACTCATTAACAGCAGGGATGGAGTGCAAGGCCAGGCTCCCCTCGCTGTGCTGGGGTAAATCAGGGCAGGGAACAGAAGTGCAAAGCACAGGGGGGAAAAAAGTGCAGGGACAGGGCCTCCCTCCTACAGACACCCACAAGGGGCTGGCAGGGTTTGGGGTGGAAGGCTGATTTCCACTTGAAACAGCTGATTTCCCCAAATCTGCCTGGAAAAAGGGATGGGCCTCACCAAGGCCTGCCTGGGCTCCACAGGTGAGGCCAGAGAGGGATTACTTAATAACTCCTGGCTCCCCTTATCCAGGGCTGTGTCCTTACTGATTCCTAATTTCTCTCAATGATCGTGGGGTCACTCTCTGCTGACCCTGTAGGATCTGGGATTGAATCTTCCCTCTGGATTGAAGGTCAGTTGTGCTGGTAGTGTTTGGGAGAGATGGTTGCAAAATCATGAGGTGTGGGGTTGATTTCATCTCAGGACATGGTGCTTGGTGCTTCCCCAGGATTTGTCCTGGCATTTGTGCAGACCATAACTGAAACAGATAAGGAGGACACCTGATTCTTTTCTCAAATAGAAAAAGCCCCCACCAAAACAAAACAAAAAAGCAAAACAAAAAACCCCAACAAACACCAAAAACTCCCAAAGCTTAGATGATCTCAGCTTGCTGTATAATGAACCTTTACTTTAACACAGCCTGGTTTGAGAGGCTGAACTTGTTTGCTGCTTCCTTTTTCTGAGGTCATGCATGAGCTGTGGCTGCCTTTCCTTCTATGTGCTGTAAGCTGTACTAGGATTTGTTGGGCTCTGTTTTGTTTTCTCAAACATGAATTATAATTTGAAAAGAGTTATAATATTGTCTGGAGAGCAGATGCTGAAATTTCTGCTTTCCTGTTCCTGGAGGGAAGCCTGCTGTGGGTCTGCTGCTGCCTCATCTCTGGGGACCTCTGTGCTGGGGGCAGGAGGGTCCTGACACACAGAGGCACAAGCCCAGCTATGTCTGTAGGTGCAGAAGAGGAGCACTGGTGTTTTCCTTGAGGCTGTGGATCCCTGCACCAGAATCACCCCTGGGTGCACTGGGATGAAGGTCCCACAGCCCAGGTGGTGCCTTGTGGGTTTGATAGAGCAAAGCAAGGCTGTGTGTGCTGGGCACAGCCAGGATGGCAGAAGGCAGCAGTGCTGGAGGGAAATTGGTTTCAAGTGTGCTTTTTGGGAAGTGAAGTTGAACATCCCGTGCTGTCCTCGGTGCCCTGTGTTTGTTGGTCAATGTGCAGCCCCTGGGCCCCTCTGCAGCAGCACCTGCTCCAATGGCTCTGAGCAGCCCAAATCAGAGCCACGGGGAGCCCTTAGTAAATGAGGGAGGATTTGGGCAGCAGGGCTCTGTATTTGGGAATTGGGCTCCAGTTGTTGAGTGTATCACATTGAATTGGCTTCATAGGATATGATTCTTTTATGAGAGTGTTTGAGAAGGAGCAGAGCCAGGTCCTGCCTGCTCCTTGCCACCAGCAGTACTTAGCACAGCCTTTTCATTTTCATTTCCTGAACATTCCCTCCTCACTGTGGCCTGTTTCTGACAGGAGGCTGCTATGAACTTCAAAATTAATTTTCCTGGACTATCCTAATCATTCTAGTCGAAACATTCCCCTGTTATGCCTTTATTGGGATCTGACTCTGGGGGTTAAGGGTGTTTTGATGAACCTGCTTGATGTGGAAAAATTAAAACTTATTCTGGTTTTAATTTGTACTAATCATACACTCAGAAATAAAGAATTGGTCCCCCAAGTGTTTTTCTGGACTGGAGGACCAGGCTCATTTATTTGCAGGGATTAATAAGCTGCATGCTAATTGTGGGATGATATTCGCCATGCCACAGCACCAGGGCAGCACAACCACCCTGAGCCAGTCTGGAGCCAGGCTGCAGCCCAGCTCCATTGAAATACAGATTTGTGCAGGTTTTTATCACTACATTTGCCAAGAGAAAAACCATTATGTTCCGAAATAAATCCCCTTGTGCTAGTTGAAGCATCTCGTTAACTTAGATGAACACTAATTGCCATGCTTCGATCAGGTGGGATATTTCTGTCCCACTTCAACATGAGGGTCGTGTCCTGTGTGTGAGTTGAAGTGTTTGGACCAAGCACAGGGATGCAGCGAGTCCTGAGCCACCCCTGAGTGCCAGCGTTTGCAGGAGCTGCCATCAAAATAACACTGAAGCAGCAGCTCAGACATTTGCAGTCTGTCCATGATGACACAGGACGTGTCCCTGTGCCCTGGCACCTGTCCTGGTCCCCGGCATGACCCTGGAGCCCAGGTGAGCCTGTGTCACCCCTCTGGGCACAGCACTGCTGAAATACGATCCCTCGGTGCCTCTGGGGGTTGGCACATCACTTGTCATGAATATTAGAGGAAGGCAAGCAGGGCTCGAGTTTCGTGGGGGGAGCCTTGGTACAGCCGTGCCCAGTGGGTCTGCAGGGACAGGACTGGGACGCCTGGGCTGGAACGGGCAGCAGGAATGTCAGGGAAGGCTGCTGGAATATCCAGGAAAGCTGTTGAAGGCTCATGAGTCAGGGCTGAGTCTGGCCCCACCACCCCTGGCTTGCTGTGTCTGTGGGGACAGGAGTCACTCAGGAGTCACCTCCTGCTTCCACCAGGGGAGATGTTTTACTTTCTAAAGCCCCAAATGCTCAGCAGAGGATGGAGGAAGGGAAAACTAGAGTGCTCTTCATTTTTCTTAAGCCTGTCCCAACTCCTGCTGGGAATTAATGTAGGGGTGGTGCCAAACTTTATCCTACCCTGGGAACGGCTTGCTGAGGTCACAGGTCTCTGCAGCAGCAGCACTTTTTGGTGTGTTTTGTGTGTTGGGGACAGTGTGTGCACACCACCACACAGCCTCTGCCCAGGGAGCTGCCAGGGGGATGTTCCACTACAGATTGGAGAGAAAAGCCAAGACTTATCTCAGGTATTTTTGTGTTGTCACAGCCCAGCTGCAGCCTGACGGGGATTACGAGGCAAATTCACCTCGGAAAAGCAGAGCTGAAGGGACCTGGGCTCGAGGCAGGGAGACACTGCTGGTTAAACCCCTCTTAGGTCTTGGGGAGCTGTGGCACCTCCCACAGCTCAGCCAGCTCGCTCTGGAATCACCTCTCCACTATTAATTAAGGCTGGTTGGTGTGACGAGGAATCGAGGAAGGGCTCTTGATGCAGTCACACTTCCCACAGATGTTACTGTGTATCCATTATGGTCGGTGAAAGCCTTGTCAACGTTTTTCCAGGGAAGAATGAAAATGTAAATAACTTTAAAATGATTCAATGTCACTGTGGTATGGGGAAAGGTCATGCTGCTAGAGACCATTTATCTTTTTGCCGATTTAAAGAGCTTTTTTCCTATTACATTTTTTGAAATTAATGTTTTTAAACATTACCCAAAGTAATGTTAACAATTAGGGGTTTATGGGATTGATCGTTATACAGGCTGGGATTTAAATTGGAAAAGATTTGTTTTAGGTAGTCATTGCTGAGGGGTTTTAACAGACTTTTTGATTTATGGCTTATAAAAATGTTTGTGCAATTTAATGGAAAGACAAACTGAGATCCTGAATTCCCATGCAAATATGGGGGTAGGATATTCTCTCGGAGTTTGGGATTATGGAAGCAGAGCTCAAAATTTAAAATGTACAAACCTGAGGTGAGCCTGGAGTGACAGGGGCCTTATTTGTGGATTAGGGGTTGGAGGAAAAAGAGGTTGGAGGCTTTGCTTCCCTTTGTCCCTGTGTAATGCTGCTCCTCACTGCTGGCAAGACATTTGGAATTCTGTGCTGTATGGGGGGGAAAAAAAAGCCCTTTAGGACCATCAAGCCCAAGGTCCACCACTAAACCATTCCCCAGGCACCACATCTCCTTGGATTTGCTTGGAAAGGTGGGTGTGAAGATGCTCTTTGCATCTGTTCCACGGAGGGCAGCAGTGTCAGGCTGTTGGGAAGGTGGGACACGGTTCCTGCCCGTGTGCCAAGAGGAGCCAAGACCTCCTTGCTCTCCTGTGAGCTCCAGCCATCCTGCAGCTCATCTCTCCTTGGGCCACTGCAGATGGTGACGCCTGAAAGTCTCCCAGCTCCTTTCACAGGAAGAATTTCAGCAGCACTGACCCCTGCTTTGGGGAAGGAAGGGTGGAAATAGCTCTGCTCTACCAGAACTCAGCCTGATGAGACACAGCCACATTTTTCACCTCTGTTGCCCCTGCTACAGCAAGTGTGAGGCAGCGGGGATGCCACAGCTGGTGCTTTGCATGTAATTTTCACCCTCTTGTTAATGACCTTGCAGGGATTAGCATGGCCTTCTCCATATGCCAGTAGATTATGTCTGTTGGCAGCTGCTGCTACTGGTGCAAAATGGGATAGTTTTCATTAGGAGTGCTTGACATTAGGTTGCCCTGGGTGTCGTCAATCCTAAACTGTCAGTGCCTGTGAATAAAGCAGTGTACAGATGTGATTTATTAGTTGTGCTGCTGCTTTGCTGCAAATGTGGCATTTTCAAGTCAGCAAGGTCTGGCAGAAGTGTGAAAGGGACCTTCCTGGCGTTCCCTGCTCACCCACAGGCTCTGTGGGGCTATCCAGCAGCAACGGATGGAAAATCTGCCCTGAAATGACTGAGTGACAGGAGGACTTGGATAAAATCCTCCCTGTGCTGCTCAGTGCAGCTACTCACTTGCAAATACAAGTATGTTTGTGTTTATTGGAAGGAATCTGAATTTTTCCACTGCTTTAACTTACAAGAATGTTTTGGAAGAGCATTTCTATCCAACTTGAATGAGGGATGGGGGAGCAGAGTGTTCCTCAGTGTGGGAACAGGAGTTGGCCTTGAAATAATTTTATTTTGATGATTAAGAAAATATTCAGATTTACTACACTTCCCTCCTAAATCAAGCAGTGCAGAGGAAAATAATCTTTAAGTATCACCTTACTCCTCTAACTGAATCAGGGGCATATCCTGAATTATTTTTGCAGGCTGAGGGGGACACAGCTCACTGCTGGGGACACAATTTCCAGGGTGCAGGGCAGGAGGGGGGTGAGATCCTTGCCCAGCTGCTGGGGAGGGATGTTACAGAGGCTTCCCTGGGAGGAACCAGGCTCTCTGTGTTCTGCAAGGTTATTAATCCTCTGTTTATCCTGTTTTAAAATAAGCAGTTTAAAGGAGGCTGTCAAGATGATAGGCCACAAATCCATGTCATTCGTTTGATTTGCAGCAGCAGAGCTAAACCCTCATGTGTCCCTCCCTGAACAGAGGGGGTTGTGCTCCCCACACGCTGCAGGAATATCCCAGCCCACCCTGGCTGCAGGGAGCCCTCCTCAGGCTGGAATGCTCATTTGGAAGGGCCAAACTCTATTCCTGGGAGCATCCCAAGAGCCATTCCACAGAATTCAGGGGTGTTCTTTAGGGCTGTGCCCACCTGACAGACCCATCCATCATGGATTTATTGAACAGCAGAGTTGGGGAAGGGACCAGCTGCTGGGGGGGAGTCCCAAAGCTCCTCACTCTGCTTGGCTTTGTGCCCACTCATGAACAGGTCACCAGCCATGCTGGACAGAACAGCTTCACTATTGCAATCTAAGTGCTTTAAGGCTCTTTTCTCAATCCCAGTAACCCCCAATTCACTATTACAATCAATAGGTAATTATTTAATCAGCAGTAGTTCTATTAAATCTAAATCAATAGCACATATGAGAGATTTGACTTGAAAGTAGTGCTGCAAAGTGGATTTTGCTTATTGCAATACAAAAGCTTGGGGCAGAGCTGGAGCAGCCCAAATGCCCAACAAGCACTAGCAAAAAACGAAAAAGGAAAACTGAGCAAAACCTCAAATCTGGATCAAGCTCATTGATTGGCACATTGTAGTGTGAAAACATCATACACAAACATTCCCTGTGGGCAAAGCTCCTGCTGCCCTGGGCTGAGGGAGGGATTTGGGCAGCTCTGTATGGGCTGGGTGCTGGGGGGCTGTTTCGTGTCCAGATCCCCAGGGAGAGTGGGATGGGGGCTGCCTGGGGAACAACTTGCCCTGAGCCCCTGAGAGATTTCCCAGTCAGAAGAAGACACTGAGGAGTGGTGAGAGGGTGTGGGCAGGGGATGATGAACGAGGGAGGAGGAAAAAAAAAGAAGCGAGAATGGAGAATGTGAAAAGAAGTGCTTGAACTCTGACTGTGGTGGTGTTACACCCCAGATGGGTTTGACTTCTGTCTTCAGCAGCAGGAATAAAACATCTCCCTGGACAGTTAGAGACAAGATCACGCAGCTATTCCTCCCTCTGGAAAAATAATCCAGGTTAGTTAACAGGGGTAGTGCTAGAATGTCCAGGAGGTAATTAGAACACTCATATGTATCCCAAGCTCCAACCCCAAATAAACACAGGAAAAAAAGTAATAATCATAGCTGTTCTCTTGCCACATGTTACAGCAGCAGGTATTTGCAATATAAAATTCAATAGGAAAATTTTTGGTTTATTTCCTCCACTTTCATTTTGTTCTCATTAGAGAAAGCTCCCTCCAAAGTTTAGCTAATTATTTAGGTTTCTGGTGTTTTCAGCAAGGTTTACACTCTCTTGATATTAGAGGTCTAAATTAGTGAGAATTTACATGAAAGCAGCTTTAACACATTGGCTGTCAACACCTATCAAATATGATGTGATTTTGGCACAGTTAAAGTTCTGGATGCCAGGACCACACCACATCAGCCCGGAGGAAGCAGCATCCTTGCTCCAGTGTTCAGGGATGATTTCCTTTCCCAGAATCTGGCACATGACATTCTCATACTGCAGCTTCAGAGGCACACAGTCCCTGCAGCTGGGTTTATCAGGAGTGATAAACTTCTTGGTGGAATATTTGGGAGGGGAAAAACAGCAATTCCCAGTTTAGAGACTTTTCCTGGGGCACTGCCAGGTTCAAGCCAATCCCAAGGTGTCCTGACAACAGGAAGACCCGGCTTGTGTGGTCTCAGAGAGGGAAACTTTGCTTAGCAGGTGCAGAGATCCCAGTTTCAGGGACTGAGATAACCAGTTAGTCCTGGTTTCAGGGACTAAAATAACTGTAATAACTCTGGATTAAGCTTACCCCCTCCTTGGTTTGTAACCATCCCTGGGTAGATTGTCACAAGCAGAACCAGAGTGTTAAAGCTGCTTTCCAAACCACCCAGGGACCACTGAGTTACCAGGATGCTCCTGATTCTTGACTAGATTTTTTTTAATGAAGTGTAAGTCTGTAACCACAAGACACTAAAAAGCAATTGCATTAAATCAAGAACTACATTTGACTTTATGGATTGTTTATGGGATCTTTCTTTTATTAATTCTTTATCCTTTAATATTATAAAGGATTTGTGTCTACAATAAATAATGTAAAGTTACATTACATCCTCTTTGGCTTAAAATTTTAATATTCCTATTGCCCATGTCCATAAAGAAATTGTGTTTGAGGTCATTGCATATGTATAGCTGCAGCTATAACCCTAATGGAATTACTATTCAAGCAGAGCTGAGATTAGTGTGAATGCCAAGAAACTACCCGGCTGTCAGGGGAAAAGGTAAAAGTTCAGAGTTCAGCTTGCATCCAAATTATTTATCTCCCTAATAACTTAATAGATTGAATATATTACTTGTCAGTGACCTCGATGTACAACAATAAAGACCCCTTGGTAGTGTCAGAAAATATATGAGACTATAATAAGTAGTACTTATGTAGTGGAATAAAAACATATTCTTTATGATAATGAAGTCTCTTCCCCCCAAGGACACTGCAAGGACATGAAACCATGTAAATATAAACACCAGCTTGTATTTGATTATACCCAGACTGAGGCTTCTCTCCTAAAATCAGCACCGAGGGAGCTGCATCCTGCAGGTGCCCTGGTGGTGCCACTGGTGCCCCCACACACAGCAAGGATGGTTTGTGCCCTTTGCTGCTTGTCCGGAGTTGCCTCCTTCACCCCATCTCACAGCCACTTTCTGCAGAGAAGAGCCTTTTGCTTTTTCAGACTTCCTGCCACTTCTAATTATTTCCCCTCTTGATCTCCCAAGCGTTTAAAAGAATAATTTAAATTAGAGTTTAGGATCAAAGGTAATAGTGCAAATAGTCCTGTTGTAAACATGCCTAAAAATAGGGAGGTAATTTCCCTGAGTGCCGTGGTGTCTGGAGCAGTGCAACACAGTGTCTTTATTTCTCTGTTTCCATATCTATTCTTCAAGGCTTCGCACTCTCTAAAGGGGAAAACAATAAGCTCTCAAAGGATACTGTTCTTTAATAAAGCTTATGATTATGGATTTTTTTCTTCCTCAGCCAGCAGAGAACCACCACTAATATACTCAAATGGAATGAGTCTCTCTTTAATAGGTCATTTTAATAATATATTTAAAGTTTCACTTGGAGATAGAGGGGGAGAGGGGACACAGGAAAAAAAGGGACTTATTTGATCTGTGTAATGTTTTTCAATTAATCCTCCCAGTGTTTTCACCCGTGGTGTCCATGCCAAGCAGAGCAGCTGGCTCTGATCTGTGTCAGGAGCAGTCTCCTCACATCCTGGGGTACCTGGGGTGTGGGAACTTGAAGTGGTCCCATGTCTGAAAGGAACATCATGGAAAACAACTCTACATCCTGTCTCTGCTGCAAATCCTCCTTTCTTCTTCCAGCAGCTGCATGCTGGGCTGAGCCTCCCCAAAATTACAGCACCCAGCCCTGCAGGTTCGTCCCTGCTCCCAGAAATCCCTCTGGAGCTGGCATCTCTGTGGCTGGGCTCCTGCTCCCCCAGCAGCCTCACGTTTCTGATTGTATTTATGGCCCCTTAATCTGTGCTAGCAGCCAGGATCAAATACATCTCCAGGTATTGATCAGCTTTAGGCTGATAGAAGTTCAAGCTCACGAGGTCTTGGTCTTTGACCCTCAAATAGGATATGAATCTCAATCCAATAGACTGATATTCACACGTAGTCGCTGCCCAGGGTTGCAGGCTGCAAGGGAAAAATCAATGAAGAGTGCTAATGATTCACAATTTATAGAGCAGCTGCCATTTTAATATTAGAATAAATGTTATATTGCAAAGGGATGGGAACATAGGTGGTGGCATGGAAAATATTTCTTTGGAGCCTCTTCTGTGAGGAAATGATGTGCACAGGATTTTATGAAGTATAATTTATTGGCCTCATTTAGACTTATAATTTAAAACTCCTTATGAAAAAGGTATTTAACTAGAGTGGATTGGGTAAGGAAACAGCAAGGGCAGAGCTGGCTGGCTTAGAGTGCTCCAAGCCTGTGCTGGTGGAGAAAAGGAACCAATACCCTAATACATGAGATTGGATGTAAGAATTCCCCTTCTGCTCAAACATCCCTGCAGCATCTGGCAGCTAAGAGGCCCTGTTCTCTGTCCTGGCTCTTGAGAGCAGACTTGTAAATTAAAATATATGTATTGAACATGCTGATGAGGTATATAGAGCAAATTAGGATTAAATAATGGATCATGGCAGAGTGGAATGGCAGGGCAGAAATTCTGCTGCGTTGGGGTGTGAGGGTTAGAGAGAGACTGGGGGCAAAGAGAAGGGGCAGGCTGGAAGACAGAGGAACATAGGAACTCTCTGTCCAGACCACACCGAGTTTGTTATATTCCCAATTAATTTTTACAATTAATTAGTTTCCTTTGAGATTTCTTTACAGTAGCTCATGAGGGCAGGTAATTGCTAGACTGGCAGAAAGGCAGGAATTACAGGGATGTCAGAAAAAATGGAAGGTACTGTGCCCTCCTGCCTTTTCCTGAGACCTACACCAGGGAGGGAACGGGCAGGAGGGAATGAAATGTCCTTGGCTGCTGCAGTTCCCAGGGTGATCCAACAGCTGTGAGTGCAGTAAGTCTTCACCTGTAAGTCCAGTTCACAGGACACTATTTCAGTGAATAATAATGTCTTTCAGTGCACAGATGCAAATGGTAAAAGGATTTTCAGCACAAAGAACCCAGGCTTTTTAGAACAGACAAGGAAAGATGGAAATCCTACATCAAACCCACAATTTATGGCATCTGCTTTGGCCATCTCTGTATTTATTTTTTTATAGAAGTGAAAAGAACTTAAATAATTCATCTGCCTGAGAGCTCATAACTCTCTGGCCTGTGTAGAATATCTTTCATATATCTCCTAACCTGGAGCCTATTGACAAACTGTATGAAAAATAACAGCCCTTTCACTTGCAAAAGCAAAATCCAATTTATTGATTGTGATAGTCTAAATAATGGCATTTCTATGGACCAAAAGGCATTGCCCAAACAGGTTAGAGTTTACTTAACTCAGGGCATGAGATGTCCCACGCATAACATCATAAACCCAGAAGATACTCCTGGCTTTTCCTTTCTTGGTTGTACAGCCTTTGTGACCAAACGATTGAACTTTTAATGAAATTAAACTCAAGATTTCTGGGAGGGGGAGTGGGAGGAGGAACAGACCCAGGGTATGACCACATTTTTATAGTTTGACGAGATACAGCAAAGGTTTATCCACACAGCTGCAGGATTAACCATTAGGGCTTCTGGATTGACTAAGGGGATCCCAGTTCTCCTGCTGACAGACACAAGTCCTAAAGTTTGCACCCTGGTCTGACACTAGAACTATCTGCAGGTCAGGGTGGGTTTGTTCCAAGATCCTAAATTTGCACTAAGTTTTGCTTTATCCCCATCTTGACAGATTTCTGCTTTCCTTTGTTGTTTTTCCTCCCTCATTCTCTGTCAGATTCTCTCTAATTAGGCAGCAAAGAGTTTGTTACAGCCTCGTAAAATACTGAGAACCCTTCCTCATCAATTCTACCTGCTTGAAAATGTTGTTCTCCAATTCCAGCCCTGCATACATTCTGTTATTTAATTCATAAATGTTGAAATAGGGGCCTAAGAGATCCCAACTGTGTCTTTTTACATAATGAAATTACAAGGAGTAATACGTTACTACCATCCATAAACTTATTGTGCACTTTACATAAAATTCAGATGGGGTGGCTCTGCATGCATGCAGATTTGATATTTTCAACTTTATTAAAGAAATGACTAGTGTGCTGGAAAGGCTGCTGTGCTGTATGGTCAATTCAGATCCTGGGGGCCATAAATCTGAGGGGCTGTGATTTGTTGTTCTTTGCTCACCATAAATTAAGGCTTTCTTGATGGAAAGGTTGGCTCCATTTGTAGCAGTTTAGGTCACAGTGTTTGGACAAAGATGTGCTGGGAAGGGAGTCTGTGCTAGGTCCAACGAGGCAGAGAGAATATCTTTATTTTATCCAGCTACTGGAGCTGGAACCCAGCTCTGATTCTGCAGCACAGGTTTTCAAGTCAGGATAACCAAGTGAGATATTTGGCTGAGGGCTGATTGCATTTTAAATGCTTTTGATGCGTTCCTTGAAGATTTTCTTTCCCTGAATGAAGCCGTGGTTTAACCAACAGGGTGAAAGGCAGGGCTGGCTGCAGCTGGGATTTCGGTGGCCCATCCAGCAGCTGTGTCCTTATTTCCTGGCCAGGAAGAGGACACTGGAGCAGTTCTCAGGAAAACAGCAAAAAGCAGGGCAGCACCATGTCCATGTAAAGCCAGCCCTGGGCAGTGCACGTGACCTGGTATGGCAGAGACATGTGGGCATTGTACAAGTAAAATAACATAATTTTATCTCCATCTCTAGTAATAAATGTCCCAAATTGCTACTTAATGGTGTCTCTGCTGGGTAAGGAATAGGATGATACAGAGGGTCTGAAAAAGCAGAGAGTATTACTGCTTCAACATGAAATCATAATATCATTTAAAAATCAATCACTTCAAAGTGCTTAAGTCTGTCATATCTAGCATGAAGGATGATTTAGTTGATAGTTATAATTTTCCATTAAGAAAAAAATAATCACTATTCCTAGGTTTCCTTTTCCTCACCAAGATTTAAACCTTCCTTTAGCCAGGAAGGGAAAGTGTTCTTGCCATTGAACAAGATAAAGAGCTGTTGGTTAGAAACAATCTCAAAGCAATGCTGAAATAACCAGGTACCCTGAAAACACCCCAGAGTAATGACCCTTCCCTGCCACAAGTTGGCTCATTGTATGTTCCTTTTCTAGCACCAAATTTTGTAATTAATAAGGGACATGAGCTGCAAAAGGGAACAGTGCAATTTGAAGGGGGAAAAAAAAATCCAAGCAGTAACTTACTTCTCTTTTTCTCCAGCTGGGAGAAGATTAATGTTGGGAGAGGTGGCACTGGGATAAATACAACACTCCCAGCTTATTGTCTCAAAACCAGTCAAACGTAAAAAAATCTAGAATAACCATTGATAAATTGACATCTGATTTTTTCCTGGAGATGCTTTTGTTGGAAACAGAATTATTCCAATATCTGTATACCTGTGTGAGAGCTTAGAGCTGTTTAAGAATCCAGTAAACAGCTCGGGATATTGGCATTAATTTTACCATGCTAAAACATAAGGAGTTTAATATTTTCTGTAATATTATTGTAAGACAAAATGGGTAGGTGTGGCACATTCTAAATCTGCTCTGAATAAATATTGGGTGAGGAAAGTAAACGTTGTTCCAGTGAGGAATATATTTCAAGTTTATTATTGAAGTGGTGAGGTCAGCCTGGAATTCCCTCTCCCAGAGAGGCAGTGCTGGCAATTGGATGTTAATCTGTGTTAGACCCCACATCTGCTCCTTATCAGCATCTCAACTCTAATTCAGGAGAAGTTTAACCTTGACCCTTTGGGGCAGTGCCTGGCTGGTCTGGGCCTGCTAAGGATGCCCAGTGCAGGGGAGTGATCCTTGCTGAGGCTTCCAAGGCTTTCTTGGTGCCAAAAATTCCCTGTCTCAAGTCTGTGCAGAGCTGAGCAGTGCCCAGCTGTGCTTGTGATGTTCCGTGAAAAACCTGCTCTTAATTTTGTGCTGGGTGAATGCTTTACCCATTAATTGCCAGGTACTAATTGCCTGGCAGGTGCTGGCTGAGGGAGCCAAACTTGCTATTAACACCCCAGCAAGAATAGGGGGATTAAAACACAAAATCAGAGAAAAATGGGAAATCTGAGCTGGTACCTATGAAATGCGTGTGAACTTGTGTCCCGAGTGTGCAGGGAAAGCTGCTGTGACCCTGCAGTCTGCACATTCCTCCAGTGCTGACACAAAGCACCTGACAGGCTCTCCCAAACAGCAGCCTGAACTTGAGGGGAATTGCTTTTGCTGAACAGCGATTATAATTCCATGCTGTATATCCAGATTTTGACAAGTAAATCTCATATTTTAAACACAGGATTAAAAATTTTTATTACTACAGTGGGGATTAAGTAGTAAAGCCTCAGAATGTAAGTCTGCAAAGTAGGAAACAGGAAAATAAAGTGAAATCTATTGTTCAAAATAACTTGGGCTTAACCCTCTGTCCCCTGGTGCAGACCCAGATTGCCGTGGGCAATAATTATCCATGGGTCTCCTGTAGCATTTCACAGGACAGGTAGGGGATATGGAATTTCTTCCTGTTGTTTTCCAAATCCCTCCATTTCCAGACTTGGCTGCACCATCATGCTCAGAAATAACAGTGGCATTGAATAGCATCCGAATGAGAAACTCAAACCAGCCAGGTTCATTTGCTGCTTTGACTTGGCTGATTACAGAGTAGCTCATTTCCATTCCTCCTTGCTTGTTTTTAGAGGAAAGTCTCTTTATTAAGAGTTTCATTGTAAAAGTTCAGTAAATAAAACAATTTCTCTGCTGAAAAGCTTTCAAGCCTTTGGGTGAAACCCTAACCCACTGGAGCCAGCAGAAGGACACCGAGGACAAGGGCCAGACTTCTGCTGTACCAAGGATTCAGTTATTTCTACCAATATTGCTTTTCTGAACAACTAATGAACTCCTAGTTTCCAATTAGCTGTTCCTCTGGATACAGCTTAGGAATCAAATAAAAATCACAGGCACAACCCGAATTCTTGTGAATCTGAAATCTTTATTTTTGGTTCTTCCAGACAGGGAGAATTCTTACAATTTTTAATGACTTTTCACAAAATAATTTCCATGTCTTCAGCAAGAACCTGTGAGCTTTGGACTTGTTTTTAGAATTAAAAGTGCAATGGTTGATAAACATAAGCCTTCAAATGTTCCCCCTGCTTTGCTAAGGGGCTGCAGCTATCTGATCACAAGTTAATTACCAGTTGTTTTCACACTACCAAAACATCCTTAAAAACAAATCAATGTGTAATAAATGATTTATGTGTGTCCAATAATTAAAACACGAATGCTCAGCAGTCACCAGCTTTTACCACACTGGAATTGTCAGAAGGTGCTATTTCATTCTAGCAGTAACAGGTTTTATTTTACCTCCTGATTCTTGCACAAGGAGATAAAATCATTGAACATACAATTATTTAAACCCTCTTCATGGCAGGAGTTATAACTCTGCATTTATTTATTATGCCAACCACTGTTATTTTGCTTCCTGGCACCCTCAGCTACTTTCCTGTTTCTCCAGGTAAGGAACACACAGGTTTGGCTAAACTGCATACAAAGGAAGCTGCAGGCAGGAGTGGAGGTCATGCTGGGGCCAGAGAAATTTCAAGTTTTTCTTTTCATGTAATTTTAACTGCCTTTTGATATGGTTCTTAATTAACTAGTAAACCTGCCCTTCCATTTCCAATGAAATGTACTGACGGCGCATTCTGACTTGGCTTCTAATCTATTTTCCCTTTGCTGTAATCAGTATGAAGACGCCACAAAGCTACAGGTAACATTAAAAAGATCTTTTCTTTATCCTATATGATTAATTTGCTTCTCTATCTCCTTTCCATTATGTAATCAGTGTAACAAAATAGTCTAGAAGGCAGCCTTGTAGGCAAGGTGGATTGAGTTTTTTGGTAGTACTGTCATTCTTGCTTGAAACAGAGCTGGAGACAAGTCCTGGATTTGGGAAAAACTCTGATTTTCCTCAAGGAAGGGCTGCCTTGCAGGGTCAGAGCCCATTGCGAGGGCAGTGTGTGCTGCAGTCTATGTGATTGCTTTCAGGAGGAGCTCTGCAGTTCCAGGGACAGGGGTTCTACACGTGTGCACGCATGGCTGTGGGAATGCAGGATTTGCTCTGCTCTGTCAAACGATTGACTCATCCTTTCTGGAATCCTGCATTTGTTTCACAAACTGAAACTCATTATCAGTTTGTGCCAACTTCCCAAGAGAAGGTGGCACTGGGGTGAGCAGGAAGAGAAGGTGTGAAGCCTAAAGTAATTCTTCAATAGGAAGGATTTCTCTTTCTTTGCCTTTTTTCTTTTTTTTTTTTTTAATCCAGACGTAGCAACTGTAACCTAGAGACTGAAATGCAGAGGTGGTTGTGGATGCTGTTGTTGGAACTGAAGCTCAGGTTAGTTGGAATTTAAAAGGTTACTGGAAGAACTCCCAGTTCAGATATCCTTTATTTTCAGGAGTTGCCTGAGTTGTGCTCACTATGGGGACACAGCCATGCAGTTACACAGCCCTTCAGAAACCTCAAACACAAGGTGGGGATGAAATGTGCTGTTCAACAGGTTGGCTCCATAGTGCTTCTCTTGTCAACTCTAAAGTTCTTTGTGATAAATAATAGATAAATACTGGAGGATAATGTTGCTCTGCTGTCATGAATTGCACAGAGCTTTTATCATGTAATGCAGACTGTGTTGTGGGGCTATTGGGTAAAAGCTGTGGGATTTGGCACAACAGAAGGAAAGAACAAAAGACGACAGAAAAGGCAAACAAAGGTTACAGTTTTTGTTAATTAACTTCCTCCTTAGCCTTTACTTTCACTCCTGCCAGTAAAGCCATTCCTTCTTTGTCCATAAAGCCCCGTAGTCATAGGTGACTGATCCTGGGGGGAGTTTATGTTACATTTAAGATAAACATAATGCCACAGGTAAAGCCAGAGGTAATGAGTTTGGAACCACTCCCAGAGCAGCTGGATAAGGGAAGACTGGGAGAATTGGGGTATTTCAGCCTGGAGAAGAGAAGGCTTGGAGCAAGCTAATTGTGACTTTCCTTTACGTGAAAGGAGCCTACAAGAAAGATGGAGATTATTTTATTTTTGTCTGGTGTAATGGGACAAGGGGGAATGGCTTCAAATCGAGAGTAGGCTTAGATTGGATATTACGAAGAAAAAATTTTCTGTGAGTGTGGCGAGGCCCTGGCACAGATTCCCCAGAGAATTTGTGGCTGCCTCAGACCAGGCTGGAAGGTGACCTGCCAACGGCAGAGGATGAGCTTAAAGTCCTTCCAACCCAAACCATTCCGTGGCTCTACGATCACGCCAGCACCGCCACCATGATCACCACTATCCCGTGTCCCCAGGGGCCATATCCGTGTTTTTTTAACCTGTCAGGGATGTGACTCCACAGGCGGGAACAGCGAGAGGCGGGAAGGCGCCGCCGCCGCCGCCGCCCCCCCCCCAGCTCCCCTCAGCCCTCAGGGCCCCGCGCCAACGGTGCCGCAGCCTCTGGCGCCCCCTGTCGGCCCGCGCCGCGCTCCCCTCACGGATCGATCCCGCTCCATTACCCGGGGCCAAACCTCGGGGTTTTAGAGCAGGTTCACCAAATTGTCAATTAAGTGCAAATCAATCCCCGGCCATTTATCACTGTGTTAATCCGCCCGCGCGCTGCGAGGCGAGAAATCGATCTGCTCGAGTCACCGGGGAGCAATCGCGGCGCGCTGGCAGCCCGGCAGCTGCCGGATCAGGGCAACCGCGGAAATTTATAATCCCGGAGAAAAATTGCGGCTTGCCAAGAGGCACATTAGGAACTTGGGGAAGTTGAGTGCGGGCAGGGGGAAGGGGCTGTGACAAAGAGGTTGTGTGGGGAGACCCGGCTCTCGAGGGGTCCTGGTGGGCGGCTTGGGCCTGAGGAGCTGCTGATTTATCAAGGATATAAATAAAGATTATTGTTAACTTGGATCAATGCCTTAATACGAGGCTTTGGGGGAATGGCTCATTCGCCCTGCAGGGTGGGTGCAGATATCCTGCAGTGTTTGGCTCCAGTCCTGGGAATCTCAAAGGGGAGCAACAAAATCTCTTCTGCCAAGTAACAAGGGAAAGGAGCAGAGGAAACAGCCTCAGGTTGTGCCAGGGGAGGTTTAGGCTGGATATTAGGAAAAAACTCTCTGTGGAAAGCATTGGCACAGGGTGCCTAAGGAAGTAGTGGAGCCCTGGACACTTTCAGGGATGGGGCAGCCACAGCTTCTCTGGGCAGCCTGTGCAGGGCCTCCCCACCCTCATGGGAAAGAATTTCTTAGTAATATCTCATCTAAACCTGTTCTCTTTCAGTTTGAAGCCATTCCCTCTTGTCCTGTCACTACATGATCTTATGAAAAGTCCCTCTTCATCTTTCTTGTAGGCTTTCTTCATGTACATTTGGACTTTATGATCTTAGCGGTCTTTTCCAACCTTAACAATTCCATGATTCTTTGCCCATCATGGCTGTTTTTTAAAATGCTCCCAGAAAATTCCTCACTCCATATTTGAGGGGAAATAAAACATCTCAATTATCTGGACCTCCCAGAATTGCTGGAAAGGGCATCAAAATGCCTTCCCTGGAGATTTGCCAGAGGTCAACGTGGGCAGAGCCTGTTCTGGAATAGCCCATCAAGAGAAGTGACTATTGGGGAGCTCATTTCTTGAGCTTTCTTTAGGGTCTTACAAATGCAAAGCTTGAAATCATAAGCACAAGCCAAGAGCTGGGGAATTAAAATGGTGAAGTGATTATTAGCTTAAAGAGGTGAACAGTTATTTCCTCTGAAAAAGAAGGGCTGTGCTGGATGACAGCCTGTAACTCCGGGGATGCAGCATCCTGGGCTGACACTGCCACAGGATTTTGGGGTGGTGATTTCTCTTTCATAACTTCCTCTGGCTGCTTTTGGGAGCTGTCATTGCTTCTCACTGGAAGTGTAGAGCGATGAAACTGTGCTCTCATCAGCTGGGTTCCCTTGGTGCCATACTGGGAATAAAAGAGCAACTCAGCTCGTAAAGGGAAATTGAAGCGGACAAGAAAAAGTGTAGCGAACCCTTGAGGTTTTCATTCCTTTAGTCTGAGTGAAAAATCTACCCTTTTCTTTTTTTCATGGTTGTGTGAAGGTCAAGAAGTTTGGTTCAAGACTCAGATAAATAACTAAAAACCAAAACTCTGGTTCAAAATTTTACATCCATTTTCACTGCTGTGTTTCAATATAAACCAGACTGAAAACTGTCATTGTGTGTCTCAGTTTGTTCCCTGCCAGGATCATAATTGGGTCGGCACAGCTTTCTTGCAGAAAGAAAATCTATGTCCAATCAGGATTTGTATTTTTTGGCAGTGCCAGCAATCTGGTTATAGATTAAAAAAAAAAAAAAAATTTCTACTGATTATATTATTGAACTGTTTAGAAACTCCTATATTTCAGCTAAAGAAAAAAACATTTACTGGCTTCTTCTGATATTCAGGTGCTCTTTATCCATAATGCTGTGTAGTTCTTTGAGTTAAATGGGAGGAAGGCAGAGTCATGTGGATCTTCTCACTCCCAGTGACTTTCATTAGAACCAAAAAAAATATGGAAAACGAATCAACCCGTGTTTGTGTGTGTTACATTTTTCTTGTAAAATCTGCTAAAATATCAGTCAGAATCAGGTTGCTTGGTCTTGGTTCCCAGATTAAGGAATTAAAGATCGACTAAACTCTTCTCAAGTATTTAAGAAACGAACCATCTGTATAAGAATCTAGGACAGATTACATTTAACCTTATTCTGAAGCAAGAGATTAAGATGAGAACAGCTACTGTAATTAAGATGCTGCAGATGCTGTTCACTAAATATGCAGCAAAGGAGATCCTGGATGCTTGTGCTGGAAGAGAGTGAAAAATAACACAGGGTCTCTTCTGAAAAAGCCTCAATATTCTGTGAAAACTGTCCCACTCCAACAATTCTTGACTGAACCTGTTAAATTTTCTCTGCTGTGCTAGTGATTCACTGCTGGGCTCTTCCCATGGGCTGTGGGGATGTTCCCCACTAAGTCTTTAAAACCAGGCCTGTTGGAAGGTTGTTCTCTTGCCCCACTACTGCAAAAGCTTCTGGAAAAGGATTTTATTCCTTTTGTGGGAGGCCAAAGGAAATGGGCAGGATGTGCCATCCCAGATTTGCAGTTTATTTTGGGATTCCCAGCTACAGCAGGTCCTTATCTCACCTTTTTCTGGGCAAAATTTACAATTTATAATAGGGACTGTGACTCAGGAGTAAGGAAGTCTTGGAACTAAGGTGGGAAGAGGGTTGGGTTGAGTTTTTTGAGTTTTTTAGGTTTTTTTCTTAGTTTTCAGTTTTTAAAGGTTATCCTGAAACCTTTCTTGAAAGTAAAATAAATAATCAAGTGACAGTATGAAACAGTATGTGCCCTGCATAGAATCTGTTTACTTTCTGTTTTCCTGGACAAAAGGATTCCTTACTGATGTCTGCAAGAACTCCAGGCTCCTCCTAACTGCACAGACTGCGAGCACACGGATATTGCCAAATCAGGGGTTTTTCATGGATACCCACTCAAGCCATTTCCTCTGTGACCTTTGTATCTGGTAGCTAATGAAAGAATTTTGGCTACTCTGACTCTTGGACAGAGCTGAAATACCAGAGCATCAATCTAACTGGCCTTGAGAAAACCACCAGCTGGGATCTGGTTCCCATTGGGAAGCCCAGGCCTGGAAGTGAGCAGATCATTCCCAAGTGCTCATCTGTAAATCGTGTTGTAACTCATCAGGCTGGTGCTTAATGAAGTGTTTATTGTACAGCAAGCTTCCAAATTGTGCCAGTAAGAGACAACTAAATCCCGAGCAGTTTCTAGCAACTGGGATTCCCAAAGGAGCCAGGAAGTAGAAATAAAAGAGGGTGTTCTTTAAAAACTTATTTACCTGAAGAGATCTAACTATTAGCAGTAAGAATTTTCTTTCACTGTCCAAGTGGGGGATTTTTATTAAAAAGAGAAATGACACCGAGGTGTTCCCCGAAGGAACTGAAGTTATTTGGCCATCCTGCCTGTGCTTTGTGGATGTTTGCTATTCCAAAAGCCTCACCTGAAAGGAGGGGGAACATCCTCAGAATATTATCTGTGCTTAATAGAAAGCAACACATTTGAAAGTGCTCCAGAAATGAGTTGTGCATTATTTAAAAAGGAAGAGTATTGCTGCCTTCCTTGGGTCTCACTCTTCTCACCTATCAGATTATTATTTTTTTTTTCCCTGGGATGGCAGGGAGTTGCTTAAAATGAAAAATTGATCCCGATGAACAGCTGAAAACTGGTTTGCATAAGTCACAGTTATTATTCAGATATTACAATGCAAGGCAGTGAGACCCATGAATACTCGCATGGAAGCATTTAAATATAAAAGCTTAGTATTTCCAACCCCAAACAATCCCTGCAGCCTGCCAACAAACGAGAATCTTACTGGAATACACATAAATCATCTTGTTTCTGACAAATCCTGAAGAAGCAGGGGGAGGGGGAACAGAATCCCTTGCTAATTCCCCCAAGCTGTTGTTTATTGAAATTAGGCAGCAAGGATAAACTATAGCTGGATCAATAATTATCTGTCTAATATAATCAAGTGCCTCCTATGAGAGCCTGTCGGTAAGCACAACTTCCTGCCAAAGCCTGGGACAATGTTTCATGCAAAGAGCTGTCGGGCGGTTCCAATGACGGGAATGCCAACTAGGATTGTCCCGCTGGATGCCGCGGTGCAGGAGAGGGGCGCTCCCCTCGGTCTGTGCTGCAGCTTCCGCAGCTCTCGCTCCTTGTTTGCCCCGTGCCAGCCCCGTGTAGGTGCAGCACCAACAGGGAAAGGCTGATGGACTCACAGGCTGCAAATCCCGCAGCAGGTTTGGCATTGGAGCGAGGCAGGAGTGGACAATCCCATCATGTAACGCAAAATGCCCATTTTTTAAAATGTATTTTTTGGGTTGCAACCCTTCTCTTCAGTCTGTTCTTTCTCCAAATCTGAATTCTGCTGCCACCACCTAGCTTTCATGTCTTTGGAGGGGTGGAGTTGAGGACCTGTTCCCGTGGGTGCTTTGAAGGAGACCGACTCCATCTGTAGAGGAACAGGGAGTGCAGCTGCAAATCCTGGAGCACAGCACACGTTGTAAGCACTTCTATTGAAACAAATGAACTGGGAGACAGCAATAAGCAGGAGACATTTCCTGTAGTGGCAAAATGAAGGGCAGAATCCATTTTGCCATATTCAAAGCCCTGTCGCTTGAAACAACCGTCTTTACTCTTCAGATGATGGTTGCTAAGACTGCAGAAATTCCTGTGATTAGGTACCTGTACAGACACAGCTAATTGCAACTCTGTGATGAGGACGAAAGCAGAAAAGTATTCTGGTCGTTTTCTCCTTCTCTAAACTGCTTTTAACATTCATCAAGAGGTTCCTTGCATTTTTCTGATTTTTAGGCTTCCTACTTGAAGTTTCACATCTGAGCATTATTTTGACAGACAACCCACTTACACTGTGAATTAGGCATTTACAAGTGACTTTCTTCTGTTTCCACAGTTCAGCTGCAGAATATTAAAGGCTTGTAGGTGTTACTGATAGTCATATATTGCGGCAATAATGTGTCCTACTGCGATGAACGTCGCTGCAGAATTCATCAGATCCATGAAAAATAGTTCCACGTGCACGAGTGTGGAAGTTCACTGCAGTGCTTGTGCCTGGCCTGTGCTGGCAATAGCCATAGATCACTCCATGACACTGCTGAATGCTTCCCCACATCCATATGAAAATGTCTCCCTGAAATGGAATTCACAATTTTGGACCCTCCCCAACACCCCCACAGGTACATATGTTCCTGGAGCAACTTAATATCTTCATTTAAGAGACTCTTTCCTGCCTGTTCTCAGCTTGGATTGGAGTGTGATGCAGGGTTGGAAATATCCAGAAGTTCGGGGTTATTATAGGGATTCTTATTTTCTTTGATAATTTGTGTTTCTCCTAAATAAAATACAATTATATAATGATCATAAAATAAAAAGAAATACAGAGGCAAGTGGTTGGTGTTATCTGCACATGTAGCCTGTCACTAGGTCCAATCAGAACTATGTGATTAAAAGCTTTTATGACTAATAACAGTAGCTATGAAGGGTCTCTCCTGTTGGAAAGGCCACTTTTAATGCAGATGTGCTTTCCCCAGGGACCTTGCAGCAGACATTTAGACTTTACTAAAAGCAATAAGCAAATACATCTCTGTAACACATCCTCTTTGGTATTTGTGTTTCAGCTGGCAAAATAAAACCTGGTATTCAGAAAAGGGCTCTTTAAAATCTGTCAAGAATAGGAGAGTTTAATGCCTGAGCAGATAAAATCAGCTCCCAGCCTGTGAGATCTGCCTCCTCACAAACTGCCTGCCAGGTGAGCGTGAGAAACATTTAATGTTTTGATGCTCCATGGCTACTTTCTGATCTAATTTTGCTCTTAGATGAGCAAGGTGAGCTGCTTTGAATTTAGCCAAGTAATTTAAATCATTTTTGGTGGCCCCTTCTCCTCTGTACAGGTGTTGGGTAAAAGCTGGGATCCAGATCTATGGGGGACAGGCCAGGCACACCTGTGGCCTGAATAAATCAGTAGGGGAGGTGTGGATGTCACCTGTGCTTTTTCACACTTTTCTTTATCATTTAGCTTTACTTAACAGAAGCTCTAGCAATAAAGGGCTAATCAACTTTTGATAGGCACTCTATGATTAAAAATTAATTCAAGTGTTCATTATTCCAGAGGGAGAAAAATGAACTTGGATATCTCAGAGGAATCAGGAGTTTGCCTGTAGAGAAACCATGGAAATAGCTTTGAAACTGTTTGTAGTATTTAGACCTGGTGATTTGTGGTTCTGCTGTTCTGAGAGCTCTTATACTTCAAGTGCTTTATGCAGCCAGAGGTCAATCCTGGCTGACTTAGAAGACTATAAGTCAGCAGCAATAATATGTAACCTGAGAAAGATTTGACCTCTGGACTGTATTTAGGGATTTTCAGCCATACCTCAAAATAGGAACGTGCAAATAATAAGATACATTAAATTTAACCCTGCCAGTCTTTCACTACTGGATCTTTATCCTGACTTATACTGAAAAGGAAAACCTTTGC
Source organism: Hypocryptadius cinnamomeus (assembly GCA_013400635.1). Taxonomy (NCBI): domain Eukaryota; kingdom Metazoa; phylum Chordata; class Aves; order Passeriformes; family Zosteropidae; genus Hypocryptadius; species Hypocryptadius cinnamomeus. The sequence continues at coordinate 23,450 of VYZP01010232.1, forward strand.
AAACAGAACTCCAGTGTAGCAATAAAGTGGCTGGGCTCAGTAAGAATATGTGGAAAGCCAAACATGCACAAGTATATTTGGAAGCTTGAAGCCCTCCCCAAACATCCTGCTCAGTGAATAGTTGAAGCCATGAATAAAAGATCTCCATTTGGCTCAGTGGTCTCTCCAGGCTGGGTTCATTTCCACTTACAGATTATTACTCACCAAATGTATAGTCTATGGAAATCTAACTAATTTGTTGTTGTTTTCTGGTAGCTGCATCCGGCTGAGTTATTGATTGTCTGGACTCAAGGTATGCGTGTTATTGTAATAGGCTCCTGAGCTGTTAGCACACCATTGATTCAGTATTTCTCTGGAGCAAAAGCCTACTGCCAAGGAATTTCCAGGCACTGAGAGGCTGTAACTATTCCTATAAATTTTATTCTTAGCACTTTGAACTCGGACAAAACTCTTCTAGTTGTTGCCAAAACATTTCTCGTTATTAGCAGCAGAAGCGGGAAGCTGAATAAAAAATGGGAGCAAAAGAAACTCCTCTGCTGAAGAGAAGCTTCTAAATGTGCTTTACTGGCCACCCCTATGTTCTCTGTCTTTCCAGCCCCTAAATTAGGGAGGCAGGACATCCTGGTGAGCGGCAGAAGCAGTAAATAAGCTCAAGGAATTCTCTCCCTGCCTGCCTGGTGCCAGCAGTGCTCCCAAAACTGTGCCTCCCATCTCACAGGATCACAGGCAGAGGCTTTCTCACTGAGCAAGGACTGAGTAAGGAGGCTGAGCAAGCCTTGTGCAATCTACTCCTCATTGTCAGTGAGGCAATCTGGAGACATTTAGAAAAGGAGTGTGTTCGTCACATTTGGTTGCAGGACTCTGCAGGATCATGGACACAGATTCTCTAATTTATTTCAGATACACTCATGCCTAGCTCTGTGCTTGGCTTTGCTTTTTTTCCTAGGCAGAGTGCTGTTTGCAGGGGATGTAACATCTCCTGTGGAATAAGTGACACTGGGTGGGGTGAGGGCTTTATAACCATAAGTAAGGATCAGCTCGTATTTGTCCATGGCTAATCCCTTGCCTGTTTCATCACTGATTCTCCCAGCTGAGCAACAAAGCCTGCAAGGAACCAACTTAAAAAAAAAACAAAACCTGCATGAAACTAAAGGAAATCAAAAGCAAATTATTTTCCAGATTATAGCCCTCCAGAGCTGCTGAGATATTGCCCATTTTTCACAGCAGACAAAAACATTTTCCTGGGGATCAATTTAGCTTCCAGAAGTCGGCTCCTTTCAACCCATAATCCATCATATTTCCCCATTTGCAATCTCTCTGTGTCTGAGTGTTTTAAGTTTCCTATGAATTATTTTATAAAGAGTATAAAGAGGCCTTTTTTCCTGCTGAAATGAGGGAGTTGCCTTTCTGCCCTATCAGGTCAGATACCATTAGACTGTTGTACAAGGGGGCCCTGCCATCCATACCTCCATATTGGCAACTACCTTAGTAGGCTCATCTGTCAAAGAGATCCAGTAATCAATCACTGCAGTGATCAATATGCAGCTTATGCATTCATCATTCCTTTGAGGAGACTATTAGGATGAAGTTGTCAGTGAAACAGGAACAAAGGGAGAAATATACTGAGATAGCTAGGGGTGGGAATGTGTGTTGGGGCAAGAAAGAGGAGCTTAAAAGGAGGAAATACAGCTCTACTGAAAGAGGGAGAGAATTTTGCACCTTGAGGGAAGGAGAAGTTTGTGACAGATTTATCTGGATGCCCAGAAACGTGGTGCAGAAGGTGACTCATCTTTCAAGAGGCAGAGTGGTGTAAAAATTTCCAGATCTCTTGATTGGTGTGTCACTATGATTTGTGGGCTGCTCTGCCAAGGTAAAACAGGTACCATGAGGAGCTGGGCACAAGCAAGGCAGGGAGGAAGAGGCAGGAAAGCTTGCGAATGAATCCATGAGAAGCACGTTGAGGCAGGGAGAGGACTATTTATTTATTGCTCTGAACTCATGCCTTTATTCCATTTAATCTGAGCCCAGGAATTATTGCAAACATTGATGACCACTTCTGCCTTGAAAAACACACCAGGGTCCCTCCAGGTCTCAGCAGAACAGACACTTGGAGGCACTTCTGATGAGCATAAGCTCCCTGCCTGGGGCACTCTGACCACAGACTCCCCCCAAAGCCCACACTAAATCTGCCTCAGAGACAGGACTACGTGTCCCCTTTTCCAAAGGCAAAGGAGTTGGGCTGGTTCCCAATCCTCACATTGGGTCCAGTGGAGTCAGGGGAAAGGGTTAACATGGTTGGACCTTGGGACTTTTCAGGCTCACTTATGATTATTCCCTTATCTGATGCAGAGCCATTATTTAGTCACTGTAATAATTTACATTAATTGGATGTAATGCATAACAAATTTATGAGATTGGGGCCAGGCTCAGCTTTTGCATGAAACTCATCTTTGTGATGTGCTGACCAAGCACAACAGGCTGGGATCTGCCAGTCAGAGGAGAAGTGGTGCTGGCACACATTGCCCAGGGACAGCAGGGAATGTGCTCAGCCCCAGCTGGATGCTGCTAAAACTCCTTCAGCTGTGGTTGCTGTGGGGCTCTCACAGTCAGTATCAGTTACGGGTAGATCTGCCCAGGAAACGGCTCCCATCATTTGGAGAGAGGGATAAAGGTGTATTTGCCATGAGTTGTCTCTTCTCTGGTTCAAAACTGGACTGAAAGAGGAAGAAACCTGGATGTTTCTTCAGCCAAGCTACAGGTCTGTCAGCCAGAAAACTGGAGGCAAGTGGTGCCTGGGAGGCTCTGACCAGAGGTCAGAGAGGACTCGGAAACAAAGAGGAAAGGGAAAAGCCTGTGATGTGATCCCTGGTGCTAATTAGCTTGACCCCAGGGATTGTGTCTTAAAGCAACTCAGATGACCTGTGACCGTGAGGTTCTTCAGCTGTGATCCAATAAAAGTTGCAGAAATGAATTTTGCTTTGCATGTGTCCTCAGAGTATTTGTCTCTTAACTGATTCATAAGAAACCTGGAAAAACATAGGGTCCTTCCCCTAACCTCCATATTCTTTACAAGACATGGTTTCTTTCTCATGCCTGATGACCGATCATAAAAACTTTGGTCACCTCTAAGATCTGAAGTCCAGCATGTGCCAAGGGTCAAGTCCTGCAGGTTAGTTCCATTCTGGTGCTTTCTTCCCCTGGCACCTCCACTCTTTTCCTTCCTTGGCTGTCCCTACAGTGGCTGGTGACCCCAATCTTGAGTCACAGGAGCTGGCAGGAGCAGGACTGGCTCTGCACTCAGCTCGTTCTGGAGGTGCTGTAGCTGTCAGTGTTGTTCTTGCACACATTTACCTTCCCTGGGCTCTGTTCTGCTCCATGATGGTCCAACCAGTGCCCAAGAGTCTCAAGTCCTTCTCTCTTGACAATCTCTTCCAGGGTGCAATGTATCTTAGTCATTTGTCCTAATAATTTATTACAGAATTAAGTGTATTGCCTAGGAAGCATGCCAGTAATGCTCTGCCAGTATATGTACAACACTTTGTTAATTAAAAGTATTAGGCGATATAGACTCTATTGTTGTGAATTAATCAGTTTAATTACAAAGAGGATCAAGTATCATAGTTAAAATAATAGCTTTTGTCACACACCAAGGTGAACGCCTCACATTTGGCAAATATTTTTTTTCATCTAAGCAGTAAATCATTTCCCACGTTCTTGTTTCCCTTCCTGGCCACACTGTGTGGCCACCAAGCTGCTGCCAAGGTGGAGTGACAGGGAATGGAATTCACTTTTTCCCTGTCTTCAGCCCACCGGGGTGAGACTGTTCCGGGGCTGGGATGGGCAAGTGCCAGAGGCAGCACGGAGCTCTCCCTCTCCAGACCCGCCGGTATTCATGCGGAGGGCTGGGAGCCGTGTGACAATCTCACAGGGCTGCCGGAGCTATCGAAATCTATTTCCCTTATTTATTTGGGGGATTACTCGTTTCTCTCGGGCAGGAGTGGAGCGCAGGGGCTTGAATGAGGTTTAATCCCCGAGACAAGAGGAAACCTTGGGAAAGGTTAATTGCTGGGCTTTGCGTGTTGTGTCGTGTGGCTGCTCGGGTTACAGCAGCGATGCCATCTGCTCAGCACCCCGCCCTGCATAATTCACCAGCCTGGCATGGCGCTGGTGGGCTGAGCGTTCGGATGAGCGCTCCTGGGCTATTCATGAGGAAGTTACCTTTAGGCAGAGCTCAGGTAACCGGTTACCCGACACCCCAGACTGACTTCTGCTCTCTTGTCCTTTTGCCCTTATTGTTCCTGTCCCCGTACTGTGGGAGTTAAGAGCCAGTGGAGACGAGCTGGCTGGGTGGTCTGTCCCCAGCCTCCTCCTCCGAAGGCACAGGGCCCTGTCCTGTCCCCAGCCATTCCTCCAAAGGCTGAGGCCACTGTTCTGTCCCCAGACTTCTCCAAAGGCACAGGGCCCTGTCACAGGCAGTGCTGCTCTCCACCTTGCCCTGCTCAACACCTGTTCGTGAGTCACTCTTTCAGACTGGCACTGCAGGTTTGATGCTATTCCCTATCCAACCCATCTCCTTTCCCCGTGTGTTTGGGCATGGACACGTGCAATGCAAGGACACTTCATTTTCCTTTTCCCATTAGAAGCTCAACCTGTTTGGAAGTTCCTTCTGGCTCCTCTAACAGCCACAAGCTCACGCAGTGTTTCACCTGCCACCAGAGCTATGCTTTAGGGCTCCAGGGTGCCGCTTCATGGGTGACACTTCAGCAGCACAGTGTGACCAGGATGTTTTCCTACCTCTCCATGCCCAGGCCTTATGTGGGGTAAACCATTTCCACAGGGTTTTTAACTTGATATGGAGTCGGTCTCCTCTGCCAGAGCACCCTTCTCATCTCTGCTGTGTAACCTGAGTTCAACTGCTCCCTCACCATGAATATTTAACTGGGGATCTTAGCAGATGAGCTCCAGCTAACATGTGGCAAACAGATTTCCAGCACAAAAGGGCCTGCTGAAATGATGATGCATGAAAGAAACCCTGGAAGGAAAGGAAAGGTTCACGTTTTGGAGAGGGAAGTGCAGTTGAGCACAGTGAACTCCAGCCAGCACTCCAGTGAGCTGAGCAAGGGGAGAAAGGAGCACCAGGGGCTCTGGCAGAGCAAGCAAGGAGGGCATTGGTGAGGGACAGAGACAAAAACAGCTCAGGCAGATAAACTGGAGCTCTTCTGGTTGGCCTAAACCCTTATTTATGTGAGCTTGGAGTGGTTTAATTGACATCACAGCCCTTAGCAACCTGCTGATGAGAGACTCCTGGGTTAAAAGCAGTAGATGCAGACATAATACATGAATTTGCATAGCCTTTTAAAGGTTCTTCATAGGGAAAACTTACACAGATCCTCCAGCAGTGAGTTCCATCATCCTGTAATGCTCTGGGGGAAAAAATAATCAGCCTGATGATTTTACTGTGTTCTACTTAATTCTTCCACAGAAAGGAAACTATGTTTTATTCTTTTCCTTGGATATTATCTTGATTATTTGCAGACAACTACTGTGTCCAATTTCTCAATATACTCTACCCAGGTAAATCTGTGGTTCTGAGGTTCATTAACCACAAAATAGAAGATTAATTTCAGATCCAATGAGAGATTAATTTGGCAATTTCCCTTCACCGATGAGGTGAAAACCAGTAGTACTGTCAATAGCAAAAGGTCTTTCTGCTCTATTGAACAGCCTGAATATTAACAGTAATCTCTGCTGCTCTCTTCAGCCAAAAAAGAGATGCTCTGACCCCCACCCCCCAAGGACTCATTAATGATAAAGGGCCCAGATTACCAAATTAAACAGAATTGCTTTGACCCAAGTAAGGGCAACAGGTTAATTTTTGCATAAACCATGACCGTGTTCGTGCCTGAATTGCTCTCCAGGCCCGTGCCTGGGTGTGGGGCTCGGGGACACTCAGAGGTGAAGGTCTCTGGGAGTCTGTGCTCCTGAAATATTGGCTGTTTCACCTGGGAGGGATGCGCAGGATTTACAAGGCAGGGCTGATTTGAACTGAAGCAGCCATTTGCACAGAATAATTTCCTTTTCAAGCCCTAAATTCAGACTTTATAGCTGCCCCTGCTCCTTTTGGTCTGCTGTGTGTCCTCCCTCTCATCCCACTTGTCAGTTCACACAGCTCAAGGCAGAGGCTGCCCTGCCAGGGCCAAGGAGAGGTGACAGGAACCTGCAAACTGGGACACTTGTTTCAATGTGTAATCCCTGGATGTGCTTGTATTCCAAGAGGAAACACACCAGCGAAGGCAGGCAGTGAGAAAGGGGCTGCATTGGACCCAGCTTGGAGGCTGGAATCCTTTAACAGAGCTGGGGTTTAGGGCTGTGAACAGAGGTGCAGCTCCTTGGGAGAAAATTCCAGCCACCAAGGAGATGGAGGCTTGGCCACGTCTTAGCAAGTCCAGCCAGGAATTTTGGCACAAAGCCTGGGTTCACTCCCATGCTTCTGCGACCAACAAGACTCTCCTTCCTAATACGTGTTTAGAATTTAAAATTAATCTGCTGCCAGAAGGGATGAAGAGATTCCTTGGGGAAAATGTGAGGCTTTGGAAAAGGACCCTCAGCAGTTGGGGCTCCAAAACAAGAAGCAGGGTCTGCCTAGCCCAGCCTGCTCCTACCCTCCTCCTCTCCCAGGGCCTCCTCGCTCCTCCCCAGCTGTTTGGGATCCCCAGGCAAGGGATCCTACAGGGATAACTGGGATTCCTCTGTGTGCAGAGCTTGGGGTGCTGCTGGAGGTGGCCCAAGGCAAGTGGGGTCCAGGCTGCTCTGTGAGCAACCTCTGGCTTTGTGCTAAGCTGGGAATTTATTTGTGTTAGTCAGGTTAATGTCCTATTACTTTGCATATTAATAATCTCTTATTACATTTGTTCTTAAGAGTGGTATCATGTTGAGGCAATGAGGATTAATGGCACCTCGGTAATATTTACATATTTACATTATTAAAAAGCAATACATCTTTTAGACAGCCCTGGGCATGGTGTAGAATTGCAGATGCTGTTCTGAGCGCTCCACAGCCTTCACCCTGTCCTGCTCAGAGTCACCTTTCCCAGGTGTTCAGCAGGTTCAGTCAGGGTGAGGAGGCTTGGGCACCCTCTGGGCAGAGCCAGTCCCTCCTCCTGTCCCACCTGTTCTGTCCTCCTGGCCAACCCCTCCTGCTGCATGGGCCCAGTGACCTCAGCTCTCCCAAAGGGTGCTCAAACCACCCCTCCCTCAGTGGCTGGGAGATGCTGGGGGCTGCAGCAGGTGTTGGTTCCCTCCCTGGTGTGTCTAAGGACGATGGACAAGGGAGCAAAGGTTTCTCCCCCACCACGTTGCATCCCCAGGGAAAGGCTCTGCGACTCGGCTGGAGGCTCCCAATCACCTCTACAGTCCTAAACTTAATTAAAGCTGCCAGCTTCTAATTAAACTACTTAATTAAGTGCCACATTGTCACTAGGTAAAGATGGAACAGACTTAATTATTTAGCACAATGACATAGAAGAAAAAACCCACTTTAAAAGCGTGACATCTCCTGGGTGGGCAGGAGCCCACCCTGCCCTGCCGTGTACCACCCTGCCCTGCCATGTGCCACCCCACAGTGCCAATGGCCCAGCCAGTGTTCCCAGCAGCAGCCTGGCATGAGAAAGGCCTTTTAGAGCTGTTTTGAGTTTCTCCAGAAAGGAGACATCTAAAACTTTTCAATAACATCACCAGCCCTGCCCGGGACACTCCGAGTGGGGTCAGCACCCATCTTCTCACCATCTCTCGGCTCTCCTGAATCATCCCCAAATGTGGATCATTAACCCCAGACCACAGAGGGGTCATCCTGACCCTGCTGAATCGATGGGCAGAGCCCAGCAGCCTCCCCAAGGTCAGGTTCTGCCTTCACACACTGGCAGAGGCTGCTGGGTGGATGCTCTCCCTACCCCAGGGCATCTCAGAGCAGCACTTGGCTTCACCCACCACCTACTTCACTTCATTTCCATCTTCCTTTTAAAACTCTGGCTAAAGGCTCCTGTCTGCAGGATGATGTAACCTGAGTGACTCCCAGGCTGGCATTCTGCAGGGAAGATTAATGGGCACTGTCTTGTCAATAAATCCATAAAGACCCCAAACCCGGTGATGAACGTGCAGAAGGTAAAGGCAATGGTTAATATCTTCCAAATAGGCCCCAGAGCCTTTGAGTGCAGGCAAAGAGGAAAGCACTGGTGACCCTTGTTAATCTTTTCACTGGCTCCAGCAACTATTGGCACCTTTCGCTGGCCAGAAATTTGCAAGTCTTCGGGGAGCAATGATTCCACAGTCGGGGTCTCTTTGAGAGAGGAAAAAAATTCCCTTTGCTCCTAAAATGGGACCATTCTTCCAAATGAAAATTGACATTTTGGTTTGAACTTCATGACCTCCAGTAATCACACTAATGGCCTTAGCTGGCTGGCTGGGAGGGAGCTGGCTGTGGCCAGGACTGATGGGACCTGTATGGATCGTTGGAAATGGGAGATGAGGATGGCAGAGGCTGCTAACGCTGGGCTCTAACTGGCCAAGGCACTGCAGGGGATTTCTGACCTGCTCTGGAGACTTTGAACTGCAGCAGGTTTGATCTTGGGTATTGACAGAGTGGTCACTGAGTGCTCTGAGCCATCCATCCATCCATCCATCCATCCATCCATCCATCCATCCATCCATCCANCCATCCACACCCCTGTCCATCCATCCATGCTGAGCTGCCAAAGTTAAGGAGCACCCCTGGAGCTGGCAGAGAGTTCCTGTGCTCTCCACAGCTCCCAGCCTTTCTCAGACACTGCCCCTGGCACTCCAGGAGCAGCAGCACTGGAGAGGGGCTCCCTGCCAGCCCCTCAGCCCCAGGCTCCGAGTCCAGCTGTGCACACTTGTCCAGGAACAGCACCAGGATCCTGCTTCCCAGGGCAGAGCTGGAGCCAGGTTTCCCTTTGCCCCCTCTGCAGACACACCATGAGCAAAGGTCCCCCCTCTTTCCTCTCTTCCTCAGATGAAAATCCCCGTTTCCTATTTGTTATCCACCTGCACCATGGTAGCTGGGGTTGGGAATTGGCTGTAACTAAGAATGCTAGAGGGTCCTTTTATTTTATTTTTTTTAATACCTCATTTAGTAGGTTAATATTCCATGTTATTTTAGGCTGTTTGTTCTATACATCTGCCACCCAAGCCTGTACAGATGTTTTAGGATTCTTTAATCCTGACAAAGGACTTAGCGTTAAGGAAAAATGGGTTACATAAAGATCCTTATCTCCTTAAGAAATAAAGCATGTTTTGGGCATATTGTGTACAAAACAAGACTAAAATAGAGACAGAACATTCTGGGGCCACTTACCAGATGTCCAGGTTGGGAGATGTGGGTCTGGTTTGCCTGCAGTTTTCCTGCCTGGCTCCTGAACCAGAGTTACAGCCTGGGATGGGCTCTGGGATCTCTCTGCGATGAGGGAAGAGGGAGATGAATCTGTGGGAGGCAAAAGTGCCAGCTCGGTGTGGAACAGGGAATTACTGAGTTCATGTAACTTCCCACTACCAGCAGCCTCCTGGAGTAGATGGCAGGAGTTTTCCTTGGGAGAGGACTTTTCCCAAGACAGCAGCTCAGGCTGATGCTCTGCCCATGGCAGGAAAGGTGATCCCAAGCCAAAAACCTTTCCCAGCCAGAGCTGTTGGAGTTTGCAGGCTCGTGTACAATATTTCATCCCATAAAATTGACACAGTTCTCACATTTTTGTGACTCTGGTGATTGATCCAGCCCCTGTAAATTACAAAAAGGAGTCACAATCCTCTAGGGTCTGAAGCAGAATATCAAAAGAGCATGGGCTCATGCTGCCTTAATTAAAACTTCATTTAATTAAAAACCTTGAGAGCTTTATTAGACTCAGTAATTGATTCAATTTTCTTGTGGAATTCTATTACAAAACACTTCCAGCACATTGGCTTTGGGATCTCCAGCGCCATCCTCCTCCCTGAGCAGAACCTCTGCCCTCTCCAATGGACAAATCCCAAGCTCCTTGGCCCAGTAGATCCCAGAGTCTCAGGGGACATTCCTGCTCAGTGTGGGGTGAGGTCCTGGCTGGAACAGGCAGCACCTCAAAGCTCTCCCTTGTCAGAGCAGTTTCTCCCTGTCCCTCAGCTGTCAGAGCAGCCAAACTGATCTCCTCCTTCCAGAAGGAGTTGGGGACTAGCTGCACATGAGATTTGTGCTCTCAAACACACTCTGATCTCTCTGAGGTGACAGAAAACCCTCTGGATTCTCCCTAGGGCTGAGCCTGCTTTGCCACCCTGGGATTCACTGTGGTTTTTGCAAACAGGCCGTGCGCAGGGGAGGGCAGGAAAAACTAATCCCCACCACACCAGGTTTTGCAGCACTTCCCAAAGGTGAGGGTGCCCCGTGCCACCCCGTGCCACCCAGACAGGCTGGCATTGGCCTTCCAGAATTCCCTTTTTGCTCCCAGCTCTGCTCTTCACTTGCTGCCTCAGACCAAAGTGGGTGGCTCCGTGCTAGGAATCAGCTGCCACATTTCCCCCAGGCCAGGCTGCATCTCTGTGCCAGGAAGGATTGGCACGGGGGAGAGCTCTGGGAATTGCCCCAACACCTCCTCCCCAGCCAGCTGGCAGTGGATACTCTGAAGAGATGATGGGTGTTAAAGCCTTTCTGGTCAGGACACAGGGAGTCAAACAGTAAAATAAGAATAATAAAAAAAACCTCGCCACCACACAATGATTGTCTGATCTATATCTATTTCACAACATCCAGAATTAATAGGATACAGGAGTTAAAGCAACCATGGCAACTGAATGCAGAAAGGGCTGTCCTTGTAAATAAATGAATTCATAAATAACTCACAAGTGCTGATATAAAAAGTCATGGGAATCTAATGCAATGCTAATGCAATTCAAGCCTTCCCTTTTTTCCATGTAGAATTAGAATATTGGGTGCGCCTGGCTCTGCTCTGTGCTACAAGTGTCATTCTTAAGATAATAGAACTTGCTAATTGTACCAGGAGCCAGGCTGTGATTGATGAGGGCTTCGGGTTTTTTGTCTCCTTCATGTTCTTCGAGCAAAATGTTGCACCAGTAAGTTACAGGCTGGAAGTGAATTACAGAAAGTTAGGGAGCAAGGATCAGGATTCATCCTGGCAGAGACACTCCAGCAAAACACATCCCTTGGGTGGCCCTCAGTGTGGCAATTTTGGAAGCAATGTTCTCTGCTCTTCTCCCTGTGCTTCCTGTGGTTATAAAATAGATATTATATTATTGATGGAAGGGCAATTTTGCCATGGAGATCCACATAAGGAGAGAGACAGTGCTTTGACCTACACCAAAATCAGCTTTATTTCCTTGCAATGATTTCCCCCAGTTTGAAAATCATTCTTGATAAATTTGAAGACAGTTTTGTCTTATAAACACTTTGTTCCTTTTCCTTGATGGTTTTTATTGATATGGATTTTGCTACTGTTTGATGCTGGAAAGCCGTTTTCTCCTTTGTACTACACAGTCTATGCACGATCAATGTCAAAAAGACTCTGAAAAGCTTTGGAGAACCAGAAGTTTCTCTCAAACTGTCAGCAAAGCATTTTTCCAGATTGCAGCCAAACCCCTCCTCAGACCTCTTGGATTGCCAGTGCCGACTGCCCTGGGAACACAAGGATTAAATTCCACTTAGAAAAAGAGACAAAGGGTGCAGTGTGCCCCACAGAAACGCGAGAGTTTGGCTTATCCCCCCAAAAACAGAGGCGGAGAAGGCTCAGGGGCCGCAGTGGAAGGTGGAGTACCCATCCCAGAGGATGCAGGGGGTTCCCGCTGATGGTCCTTCCCGCAGGCACCGCTCCGTCCCGCAGCTTTGACGCACCAGGGGGAACGGGCCGGGACACGAGACGGGGGGGACATGCCTGCTTCACACCGAGAGAGCCTCGGGGGAGAGGTTTTGCCCTGAATTCGAAGCTTCCAATGTTTCGGAGTTGGTTTTCCCCCTCCCCGCCGCTCCCTGTCGCTGCGGCGCGGCAGCCGCAGCATCCCTGGGGCAGGAGCACCGCCACGTGGGATGCGGCCGCAGGCACAGCCCCGGCTCGGGGACCCTGCGGGGACCCTCGGGGGCTGC
>VYZP01010237.1:0-14722 GCA_013400635.1 Hypocryptadius cinnamomeus
TTCTTGTGGCTTTCCACAGTTAGACATTGCTTCCTATGGAAATTTCTTAAATACTGTAGCAGTTGTGAACACACCCACTTCTTATCTTGGACAAAAGAGAGAGTTGTACGCAAAGTGAAGTTGCAGTTCCTTCCCATCCCCACTGGGGGATGGGAAGCAGTAGCATAAAGTACCTCATCTTTATCCAGATAGTGAAGAAGGGAAGAAAGATGGATTTAAAATGGATGCTGCTCTGCTGAATGATGTAGATATATTAGCACTTCTGCATCTCTGTCAGTGACTCTCAAATCTTCCTTCAGATGTAATCAGCCTCTTCACCTTGCTCAGTGTATGAATAAGGAAACTGAGGAACTGTGACTAATGTGGTGGAGAACAGCACATCACTACACAGCTTGGAAATGAAGTCACGTCTTCTAAATCCTGTTCAGTGCCCTACTTAAATCTGGTCTTCATTCATTTTGTCCTCCTTCCTTCCCCCAGATTTTCACGAGTCTTCTGGCTTTTGTAAATGTGCTATAAAGTGAATCAGGGGGCACAGGAGTGCATAGGGTTGGGGAGTTTTCAGGGGAGTTCCCTGTGAGTCCAGCCTGTCAGCACCACAGCACCCACCCATGTGCCTCTTTCCTGTGAATGGGGAACACCTTGCTGCTGGGATTGCAGGAAACAAAGGAAAAGGTGGTGCTATCATGCTGGAGAGGATGTAGCCCCATTCCTGACCTCCCTGCACCCTCTGTGCTGTAGGAATTCATCATCACTCTCCTGTCAGTTATATTATCTCCTGCATGCAGCCGTGCAAACAAGTAGCATAACACATACAAATATCTGGTCACAAAAGGCTCAGCAACAGCTCTGACCAAATAAAATCCCCCAAACAGACTGTGAGTCTGGATATTGTCCTTTTAAATCTCTTTTGAAGGTTTCCATTTTTCCCCCCTTTTTATGTAAATCTGTTCTACCTACACTACCCAAATGCCAGGAAGTCTTAGAACAGTAAATAACCCTGCAGCACAAACAAAAATCGTGCTTCAGAAAAATTGTTCGGCTTCTCAAAGCCACGGTCTTGCCCTTTCAAATGAAGGACATGCTTCTTGAAAAGCTCTCCTTCTTCTCCAGACCTTTTGTTTTCAGCATGTTTGCAGCTGTACCACCTTTGCCAGTGATGGTATCATAGTTTCTCAACTTCAGCAAGTCACTTAGCCCATGGAGACAATAAAGTAATGTCTTAAAATTTCAGAAAGTGTTTTGCCATTGAGTTGATATTAAAGCAACATCTTCAGAAGGCAATATAAAGCAATTTGCTATAAGTTATCTAGTCTATTGGGTAGGACCAGTAAAATCCCTGCTCCTTCTTGCCAAAGGAAGTCAGACTTGTACAGTCAAGCTGTTTGTATGTGCATGTCTGGGCCCATCTATCAGTCAATCTGTCAAGGGCTCCTCCTCTGAGCTTTGAACCCACTGGGTAATTTAACCTGTCGTTGATGGGGGGGAAGAAGTCCCAAAGCTACTGTGTTCCTATAAATTTCATGAAAATAGGCAGCCATGCAGAGCAGAGGGTTCTCATTAGTGTTCATAAGCCCATCTTTTATTAGACATCAATGAACTCATGGGGGTAGGGACACTGGAAGAGGGTTTACACATTCGGCTGCCCATGAAGCAACTTGTTTCAGTGTGTGAGCTCTGATACCCTGTCAAGAGGCCTCCTGTAGTAACAGCTTCTTGGTTTTAACAGGATGTCAGACAGATTTCTTAGCTCCTTTCTGCTGATTTCAACAATGCTTCACATGGCAGAAAAGTCAGCCTGCTGGTTGCATTTCCCTTCCCTCCTCAGCCAAAGCCACTGGGGAGAGTTTCTGCACAATGTTTAACAAGCAGCACAACATCAGAGGTGGCTGCTTTTCAGTGAGGAGTACCTGAAGGAAACAAGAAAAACAGCACAGTCTTTTGAAATTTTTCTGTCTAGCATCACAAAAAGTAATACTCAAAAATAAACAGGTATCTGTTACTCAATCATATCTTCAGGTTGTCCAAAACAGATTTCAGGAATAAGAAAGGTGTGTGAACAAGTCTTAATTTCATTTAACATTGTTCAGAATGACTCAATTCCTCTTCCAAACCCTTTTGCATTAGCAGTGTTGATTTTTTTTTCTTTGTTCTGTGGAATAAAGAAATCTGAGCTGTTGCTCAAAGCATCTAGGTTTAAAACAGGAAAGCACACTCTGAAGCAGACCTCAGAAGCTCTAGATATGTGGTAGTGCATGTAGCAACAGGAGAGATGGTTCTTCAGTTTTAGCTCTGAAATCCCTGTGCTTTCCTGGGTTGATGTCAAATCTCTGGCCATTACCCAAGCATATCTGTGGGCAGAAGTATGTGGATGGAAGTGTCCACAGTATACAGTGTAATGCACTACAGACAAACCATGGGTCTCTGTCTGTAACAAAGAATTTTGAAGTAGATTTGATACAACTTGGCTAAAAAGTACAAGGAATAAATGGCATTACATATATATATATATATGTGTGTGTATAAATAAACCTTTTTTTGCAAGAACAGCATTGAACATCAACTGGAATATACCCCCAGCTGGTATCAGTCATATGGAAACCTATGTTTCAAAGAAAGACAACTTAAAATTAACGTCATGTCAGAGCTACTGCTTTTCATAAGCACCAGAAAATTCTCCATCCTGTTATTTCTGTAGATCAAAAATTTTTTACATGTGTACTTACATTATTTGTTCTCATTGTAGCATTCTGGATAAAGGAAAAGTCAGTTTAATTCCTCCTTTCAAAGAAAATCACACTAATTTGAATATGTGGATTGCATATAACTAGGTACTCTGTGGGATGTGTGTGCGCATGAATTGTTCAGGTCCTATGCCCTTCTAGATTTTTTCAAATTCAGTGGCAGTTTTACAGAAAAATTATTTGGTTTATTTTCAATTTGTCAAAGTATTGTTTTTTTTTTTTTCTTAGACTTCATTTCTATCTTCTCTTTGCTGAAAGTACAAAATCTTATTTTCTTTCTTTCTTACCTTCTTTGTTTCTTTTGGTTTTGGCTTTCTTCCTTTCTCTACCTCTTTCACCTACCTGCCTGCCTGCCTCTCTCTTAGGTAATATCACCATAATTTCTAGAAGCTATAACAAGCAGGCAAAAGAATAGGATCAGCCTTTCTTCTTTTTAAATGGTGGTGACTAAGCAGTAACTCCACATGAGTTCTTAAAAGTCAGTTTGATTTACTGTGGGGTACATTAGAGCAGGCTCTGGTATACATTATCCTGCCAGAGAAGTTGTTTATATGTATGGAAGACCAATAGGATGAAGCTGAAAAAAAAGCTGGTTTCTGTCCCTCCTGAGTGAATGGAAACAGAAAGCAGGAGAAGAGAAGAGACAAGGAGGAGGAGACAATTCCACCAGGAGGGCGTTTCTGCTTGCAAGGATTTTGCGCAGTGCTCTCTCCTGACATGGACCACCCTCTGTACAGCTGGATGTGTGCCAAGTGAGGATCCAGACCAGAGGGAGCAGCTTGGCAGCAGGAGGTTTGCCAACCTGGTTTTATTCAGAAGCTGAAATTTATTTTCTGAAGGTAGGCCCCCTTCTGTGACCATTATTCACCCCAGACCTTACAATGTAATTATTTGGCCCTAATAATGTTGTTTTCCTCATGTGAAACATCAAGCTAGGAATTGCATGAGGAACACCTGTCTCAAGTATCTCTAGTGCTTCCTGACTTCCTGAAGAAGTAAGTCAAGAGGACAACCAAGGTTTGCAGCATTGTCTAAGCCTTTTGACCCCTTTTAGCTTAACCTTTCTGTGGGTCGAATGACCTGGGAGCAACGTCCCAGCCAAGCAGGACCAGATTATAGCCTTTGCAATGTGGCAGCACAGCCAGCACAAGGGGAAATCACCTTTTCACTCAGCCGATGTCAAAACAATAATCTTACTGGTCTCGTTCTCTGATATGCCACGAGGGTGATGTCCACCACTGCCACTGTCCTCCACCATTAATGTCCACCCCTGTGAGATGTTCTGTGGTAAAGGGACAGAACCATAAATGCACTGCGTCCATAGCGCAGATAAAGTCCCTACGCCATCCGCTACCTGGCAGAGCTCTCTGAAATAAAAGGGGGAGAGGAAATAAAGAGCTTGGAGCCTTGGGAAAGTTTTGTAGACCTCCTTTGCATATTTCATGCAAGTTCTTCTTCCCAGTTCCCAGTCTAACAGTGAGTCTTTGAACACACCACTGAGCCAGGAAACCAGGAGCAATACCACAGCAACCACACTCCTTCAGGCCACGGTTGGCTGTACCTGCTCTGATATTGGATGGAGTACATCATATTTTTTTAGTGGGAATACTTATTTCCCAAGCCTAAATTATCCTTAGTGTTTTTGAGACTAGATTTTTACTGGTCAGGCTTTAGTATGGTCTTAAGCCTCCAATAAATTTTATTCAGATTGCCTGAACAGCTTTTAATAGTTCTTATTTTTCACTCCTGGCAGTAGTCCTGCAGAATTAGTTTGTTCTCCAGCTCAAGTGCTGAAGTCCTGGCTTGCAGCCCCAGACCCTACAGTCCCCTCCACGGTGACCTGTAATTGTTATCCTTGAAGGTTGTATTCATTTCCAGGTCTCTTGCTTTATTAAGGATGAAATTCAGCTGGGACTTGGAAAAAATTATTTTACTCGCTTGGCTTTTGTTGCAGACTTACTCATAAGGTCTGAGCACTTTGAATCTGGGATGGACAACATTCCTTGATTTTAATAGCTTTTTGTCTTCTGGTGATGTAAGAAATGAGCTAGATAGATAAAAAATTTCTTAAGTGATCTATCCTGGTGAAAATCTTTGCTTCCTTATTTTTGTATGTAAAATGGATAGTAGTTTCCCTCCTCCAAATTGTTCAATTTCTATAATCCACGAGAAAAATGTTCCATCTGTGTGGGCTGAGGATTTGTCTCTCTTGCCAGGATCAGGCTTTCATTTTAATATTTTTTTTAATTTTTCTCATGGGCAAGGATGGAAAACATACCTGAAGGTCTCACCTGACACCCAGTACAGATCATGTTAACACTACTGTGACTATCAGCGAGCCTGCAAAGTTTTACAGAATGTCTGGGTGCACACATGCCCATTGGACTTGAAAGGGCAATCCTGGGAAATTTTGATCTTGTTATTGATAAAATGCAATAAACTATTATTACTGAAGTGGAACCCTCCCAACTGTCAGAGAAGTTGCTAGCACAGAGCTTGCTAAGGATTAATATCTATGTGTGTGCGCGTGAGTGTGTATCATGGTGAATAATAATAACCACTTTAGTCAGGTGTTCTTTTCAATCCTTTCCTTTATGTCAGCTGTAGGTTTTAATATTTTTTGCCCTTCAGGGGATATTTAAGTACGTTAGCTAAAAAGAAGTAAAGCAAATGCAAAACCAAATATTACTTGAAAACGGCATTCATTCCCAATGGGTTGCTGTGCATGGAATTTATCTAGCTTTTCTGTGTGTCTTCAATTATTATTATTTTGTAGAATTTAAACAGGGACATTCGCTCCAAGAAAAATAATATCAAAGATGATCCTCTGGCTCTGCTGTTCATAAGAAATGTCTTTATCCTCGTTTCCTTCAAGGGGGAAATAAGGGTCTGGGAGCCATTGAGTTTGGATTAATCTGGATCCATAGACTGAATACTTTCTCCCTCCATTCTCCAATGCTCATTTCCCTTCTTTCCTTCCCACACACTCATCTACTGCAATACATAAAAAAAAAACATTCAAAGTGTGACTCTGGGCTTCAAGCCACACTCATCCCTGAACCCAGCTTAATCATGCTGAGGGAACATCATCAAGATTGTATATTTCCATTCTCTGGAGGTTAACCTCCCTTTACGCCCCCAAGACCAATTTCTTTTTGTTTTAAACAAAACAGCTATCACATAACAGTTTTTCAACAGTGTAAATTCCAGTTTTGCCTCTGTAGTTCATCAGAAGTTGCGTGCCAGACCTGAAAATGTCAACTGGACACAAAAACAAAACCAACTGGCAAAACAGAGAGTGCTGGTCCACGTATGATTTCTGACTAGAGGGTTAACACGTGCCCCAAGGAGCCATCTGGTGAAAGGTCTGCAAGAAAAATGTTTGTTTCACCCCCTCCCCAAATAAATTTTACTCTTTCAAGTATGGGAGTTAATCATTCTAAGAGAGAGGCATTAGTCAATGAAACAGCTTTCTGAAGAAATCCTCATTGTTCAAGACTTTTAAAAATTGGCTGGACAATGAACTGCTTGAATATGAGGATTCATTTTGCTCCATCTAGGGAGCAGAGTGAGCATGTGGGATAGAAGAATTAATAAGTCTTTTCTGTTGCTAATTGCTGTAATTTTGAGAAAGAAAATGGAGTGAGAGAATTGCAGCAAGAGAGCCAAGAGACCCCAGGACAGGAGGGGTTAACGCTTGTCACTCTTAATCATACACTTGCAGCCTTGTGGCAGAGGACTGCGCAGGGTACCAACACACACAGCTCACCCAAATCCATTTTCCCCACTGGCACCATCTCTTTATGACTTGCTGTGTTAATTAGCTGGCCTGCTCCGTTCCATGTGCAGTGATTGCCACCTGAGGGAGAGGGGACGCTGTGCCCAGCGCTGCTCTGCACAGGAGTGGCTTCCAACGAGGCAGTTTTCCACTCATCCCCGGGGGAGCAGAGTCTGTACAGCTGGCAAACAGGAGGGTCCACCCCTGCCCTCCCCTCTGATTTCCTGAGACTGCTCCTGGGGCTCGCTGCTCTCCGCTGGAGCCTGGGGAACTGCAGTCCAGTCTCGGAATTTGTCCCTGTGACCAGCTGGTTCCCCAGAGATCAGCTCCAGACTGATGTGCTACAGGCCTGGAGGACAGGGGATTGTTTCTTTATTTAGTTTTAAAGTAAGGCTAATGTCATGGAAATCAGTGTTTCTTCTAAAATATTCTTGTTCCCCGCTCCCCACCCCCAACTGTTTTCCAAAAAAGAAAAAAAAAAAAAGAGATTTCAGGCTCAATCAAACTGAGTCCTATCCTTACGAGGGAGGATGTGTCAGCTTAGTACAGGAATAAGTGTGGCTCAAGGGAAGGAGTGTCCCAGCCAGAGGATTGAAGGTTGTTATACAAATTAATGTGGTAATTACAGTATCATCTGGAGAAAGCAACTGTGACTGTGTCCCTGTTCTGCTAAGTACTGTAAGCACTGTAATAGAAGAGAAGTCCTGGCATGGTTATAATCTCAGCAGACAATTCAAAAGGGAAAAAAAAAAAAAAAAAAAAACGTCCTTTATTACTGTGTCATAGATAAGAAGCCAAGGCCCAGAGAAATTTTAAAGGCACTATCATCACCAAGTCACCATCACCTCTGGTGTCATTTTGGCTATACTATGTGCAAGACTAAATTGAAATTCTTGACAGGAGAAAGGGACAGCCACAACTGCTAGGAGCCAAAGCCATTTTCATTTAAAAATGAAAATTTCTGCCAAATTACTCTTTCTTTAAAGTTTCCTAATAATGACTGAAAAGGATAAGAAAAGCTCTTCCTTCTTCATTCATCCTTTGTTTTGGACAAAAAGGATCTTATCCTGAATTCCAGAAGAAAGAATAGATAGAGAGGACTCTTTCTAAATACAAACACAAATCCTAATGAAGAACAAAAAAATAAGGAGTAAGAACAGGCATTCAAAATCATATTTTTTGGTTAATGAAATATGCCTTGGTTCGGTCCAAATGTGCCCCTCCAAAACCTCTAAGAATAATTTGCAGATGGTCACATAAAGAGGCTTTAGCAGAGTAGTCTTGTTAAAACTCTGTTTAAATAAAGGAAATAATGTTAATAAGATATCAAATGAGCAGTCATAAGCATGTGTTAGCAGCAAGACAAAAAAGTGTAAGTAAGTGAGAAAGGGGAAGATCAAAAGCAACTTCTGCCCATGCCAAAACAACCCCATTACAAACAAAAAGGACATTAGGCAGAGATTATTAAAAACTAGTCCATTGTTCAGTAATAGCAAACATTTCACACCTCACAAGGCAGAGGCAATAAATCCCATTGATTCCTCTGAGACAATTCACAATTAAATACTGATTTGCAAATAAATAAATAAATAAATAAAGGCAGAATTCATTGTGGCACCTTGCACCGCCAAATCAAAGCAATTGGAGTGGAATTGAGAATAATTACCAGATGTGTTGCTTTGTGCTCAAAACGGCATCCATTATTTACAACTACCAGTGATGTTCCTTATTTATTCCTCCTGCTGGTCTAATGACTATTGCCATTCAGCGTTCTTTTATTTAATCATCAACATCCAAAAAAAGAAGTATCTTTTTTCTCTGTTTTTTTTTGTTTGTTTGTTTGTTTTTTTCTTTTGGCAGCAGCAGGAAGGGAGAATTTTTCTAAACCCCAACAATAGCAAATTGCTCTGGAGGAATGCATCATTTTTTTCAGATTGGCCTGTAATATAATTATGTGCATTGCCTTCAATTTATTGGACTTTTACAGATGTGCAATCCAAATGGATGTTTCTTTAACTCCTGGAGTAATGAATATTTGTTTTCTCCTTGCCTATTTCTCATCTTTTCTATGGAGGTTATTTCTGGATGGAAATTGACTGGTGGTCATAAGCATTAAGAGAGTCTGAAGCTCCCCCGGGGAACCCAGTGCAGTCATAAAGTTGTAGTACATGTAGCCATGCACACACAGAAAGAAAAGTGTTCACAGGTGAAGAGACTCCAGGGACATGGATTTTCCTTTTTCTTTATTCTTCTGTTTGTTTCAAACCCATTTACAGGCAGGTGCTTGCCAGGCTCATTCTAGGTAAGGACAAAGGGAAAATATTCCTTGAGGAATGAAGAATTGATAGGTAGATATTAGCAGACAATTAAATAATCCGGCCCTTCATGTGCTATGTCCATGATAGGCCATTTCATGAGTATCCCCACACTTTTTCTAGGATGTATTTGCATGAATATGTCTATTGAGCTAGAGAAGGATTTTTGAAGGAATAAGTGAAGATACACTGAATTGTCTCAGCTGCAGGCTGTACTAGAACACATCACTCTTCCATTATCATCTCATTATTTCCAGAGGTAAAACTTTTGGAACACCTCTTTTCCTCCACAGTTTACAGATTGAACATTATTTCTTTAATTTTTCCTCTCATTTTGGCTGTTCAGAATGGATCCTAGTGATTATATAGGGGTTGCCATACTTTCAGACCCTTATACACATTTCAAGAAATTCACATTTTACATGAGGTAGAAACAGTTAGTTATCCCCAGGAGAACAACGTCCTGGTAGGTCTGGCTTTGCAGGGACAGTGAATGGACACACACAAGGAAAACCTTTTTTCCTCCATTTCAAATGAAATCTACCATGTTCTCTCCACTTCAGTCACTGCACTTCCACTATAAGGCAAGTATGACCACAACACCCCTGCAAAAGTGTCCACCCTGTATCACAGTAAAAGGAGTAGACTAAACTGGAAGCCAGAAAGTACTGGGGAAAGACACTAGGAAGCAGAAAATAATGGTACTTCTGTCACTTGCAGTTTTCTTCCAGGAATACTAAAAGTCAGAGTATGAAATTGTGTAGGGATTACAGAAGGCATCACAGAAAATATGATATTTGAGCAGCATTTCTACATCCCTGCTAGTGTCCCAATTCTTCACAACAGGATCTCTGAAGAACCAAGGGTGCTGACGACAGGGTCTGTGCCCTTTGGTGGCCTGTTACACGTGTAAAAGCTTGTAGAAGCTGGGCAGTCACTGCCTAAGAAATGTACAGCAAATTTCAGTGTACACACACTCACACACACAGATTCCTGAATGGCTCAGAATCTCCTGTCAGTTGGGTACTCTCAGTGAAGACAGACATCACTGCTCCTTGTTCTGTGCCTTTAATCTTCCGTTTTGCTCATTCTGCTCTTTAATCATCAGACGACTCCTGACAGTAATTGTGGATGTCCCTGGATAGCTCAGTAATAAATGTATCCTGAACAAACATGCCTGTCAGACTCTATTTAGCCCAGAGCATCAAGTTTATGACCTCATGAAAGAGAATCTTTCTTAAGTTCTCTAAACAACTCTCAAAGTTAATCTCTACTTGTTCTAGTCATTAACTATTTTATGCCATTTCCCTCAAGAATTAGGGATAGCACCCTGAAAATTGCATGGGTCCCAAACTTTGGACCACAGACATAATCACTGTGTCCTAGACTTAATGACTACATTGCGTTCTGCCACTACAAATCTGCCTTTTGGGAAGACCGGTAGCAACAGAACAACATTGCAGGATATTGTTAATAGAAGTACACATCTGCCTTCAAAGATTGCTCTTGCAGGAGCATGGAGGACAAACTCTTTTTCTGTATTCACTTTTGAGCATAGTACATCTGCTGTGAGGGTTTCACAGAGTAAAGAAGTGGAGTTGGAGAGGGGTTTCTTTCATTGTTAATTATTTGTGCTTCTGGTCTAGTGACCCAAATTATATTTAGCTCCCCATCAAAACCAAAACCTGAAAATTAAATGGACTGGAATGGAAAGGTGGTCTCTGTGTCACTCTCTGGATTCTGTTTCACAAGATGCAATCCTTCTCGATTTCCAAAACCAATTTTCTCCCATCATCTTATGAAACTAGAGGTCATCCTGTGAAATGTGATAGCTCACCAGTTTTTATAAAAGAATGTGCCCTTCCTCACAAAAAGCAGGGTTCATTAAATCATGCAGCTGATCAGATTGCTGAAGCCTTGATTGGCCGGCAGCCAGGGTGAAGAAATCCATGGGGAAGAGGCACATGGCACCATCCAAATAGGCTGGACCTGAACTAGGGTATTTTAATCACACTGCTATAGAGAGGAAAGAGGAATCTCAAAGAAGGGCAGTACGGGAGCTTTATCGACTTTTAGGGTCAACAGGAGATGGGAAATAATCATTCAGCCACATCTGAATTCCACAGTTAGCATTTATTCCCAGGCACTGCTTTGCTGCTAATCAGAGTTAAAAAATAATTCAGAACCTACCTCTGCCCTTGTTGCACACCTTCTCTCCACAGTGTCCTTAGAGAAGATGGCAAAAAGCTGCTGGGGGCTGGTACCAGAAGGCAGCTGCTTCTGGAGCAGGGCATAGCAATGACAAGCAACACTTCCTACAGGACAGAAAACCCAGCAAGTTTTGAGAGCAGGTCCCTGGTCTAAGACAAACTTAAGGCAAAATGATGCCCTGGACTAGCAGATGGGACAAAAATCCTTGTGTGTGCTGGGTAGGACAGGGAAAAGTGTGCAGGAACAAGAGAGATTAGGAAGCTGTATCTTAGGTTAGATGTCCCAAATGTCAGATGACTTAGAGTGAATGTTATCTTGAGTTATGGGGCTAAATTTTTCCACAGATTTCATGTGGAATGAAAGTGGACTAGATTTAAGCAATGCTCTAATTTCTTTTTCAAGGTGTTCAAGTAAAATTCAGAGTCATAACTGGTGACTCAAAGACTAGCCAGGTCTGAATAAGAAACCAAGAGTCTGTCTGTCTGGGATTTGCAAGGCATGGATAACCTGCACTTAGGAAAGAATAAAGAGAGCAAAAGTATTCATCACAGCTGTCTGGGGCTCTGAGACAAAATATGCTCAGGATTTTCTTTATATCACCCAAGACAAGGGAAGCTGGCAGAGCATCCTCAGTTGAATCACCCATTCCTCAAGCTTGAGGGTTTTGCATAGTTCAGATGAGCAACCATTCTTCTGGCTTTAGCCCCAACTCTAAGTTCTGTAGGGAAGCTCTTACATACACTATTAATGCTTTGGGGTTTTGCCTCTGCTAGAAGACATTTTCCACTGATTTTGTGAAAAATGGGGATATGTATATCCTCTGTTCACTCTCAGACTTTAAATTTGAAAATATGGATGGCGTTGTTAGCTAATAGGTATAAGCAACCAATGCATTTTTTTTACATCCATCCATTTTTACAAGTGGGAAACTGAGGCACAGAAAGACATAGGATTTAGACTAAGGTATAGGACTGAAAGACAAGAATCTCTGATGGCTGGTAAGGGCTGCCAAAGGGTCCTCTTCAACTAAGTTGAAAACTGCAAATTCAAAGTAACTGACCCTTCATTCATGGGAATCAGGACATCCCTACCCTAGGGTGAGACATTCAAAGGCCAAATGCCTTGCTCACCAACTGCTGTCTGCAAAGTTTTTCAGCTCTTTGGAGAATATTGATATTGATTGTGGAAAACAAGCATTAATCTGGAGAGACAGACAAACACACATAAATAAAGTGCATTTGAGTTTAAAGAAAAAAGTTAGCGTTATGCCATTGAACTATTGACAAGGCTGTCACAAATATCATCTTGTCTCAGTGTAAATAAACAAGCTTAGTGCTGTTATTTTAGAGTAAAAGGCCGGAATAGGTTTTGTATTGACTTTCTAATACCCACTCAAGAGTTGGAAGAAGAAAATTAAAGATAATAAAGTAAAAGTGCAAACCATAAAAGCAGAGACAGCTGGTGCATAGTAAACTGTGAATCTGAGTCCTCTTCAGTTCAGGAAACCAATTGTGTAACTCTGTAAAGGTCAGCAGCAGAGATAAGTTGAGCTTGTCAGTGAATCCCCTTCTAAATTTGGAAGGATGACGACTGCAGGGTGATACAATCTTAGTCTGAACTGATTCAAAGGCTGGTGCTCATGTCCTACCCTCTGTGCATGCACTGGAGAGCTGGGAGGTGTTCCTGGGCCCTGCCACATTCATTTGAAGTTGACCTGCTCTTGGGTAGCTTATCCAATCCACTGGGCAATAGTTTAAATTCGTAATATCATCTTAACTCTGTTCAGTGACAGGGATGTTTATAACTCCCACCAACAGAATCAGGTGTGATCTCAAGCTCTCTGCATTTGCCTTTCTTAGAACAACATGCACTGATGCCACTTGGTATCTTTTTTGGAGCTCATCACTTTGTGTCTTCGTTAATTCAGGCCTCTTTCTGGGTAAGTGCTGTTCCTAGAATAGCTTCATCATCTTTATCTGGTTCTTCTTAGAGCTTCTTTCATTTTCCAAGCTTCTGTGATACTTTTGTGGACTTTCTCACTTCCTTTTTTCATCCTAAGTGAAAGAGGATAGAAGGATTTAAAAAGATAGGAGAGGACTGAAAAGAGAAATCTGATCACCTAGTCCAGTAGCTCTCTCAGGAAGGACAACTGGTTTTGTCCTTTGGCTCATCTCAGCATGCTTTGGGCAAATTGAATTAGATGTTAGACCTGCAGGCCCAAGATGCTCCCTTTAAGGATGGCAAATCATGTGTAGGAGGACTCACTTTCCATTTACTTCCCAACATTTGGCAAGTAAAGTATTGTTAAGAGAGTGAAGTTAAAGGTGAATAAGTGGTGAGAGTTGGAGGGGTAAAAAGGGTTTGCATAAGGGGCTGACAACATGACGAGGATTTTAAATGATGGTGAATCTAATGAGGATGACAATGTGAGGAAGAACTTCTTTATTCATGAAGGGCAATTGAGGAAGATATTGATAACCCTAATGACTGCAGGCTTCTGCTGTCCATCTCTGCCTAAACATCCCTACATCCAAGCAATCAAGGGATCAACAAGTCTTTCCATGACCATGACTTCTACACATGATTTTGAGTCAAATCAAAACATCCTCTAGATCTGAAGTATTTCAGTACTCAGGTTCTGCCTTGTGCAGCTCCTTGAGTTTTCAATGATGTCACCTCCTAACATCCAGCATATCAAAATCATACAATACAATTAGAGGGTGCAAATGGCCCATGAGTTGTTGAATACACATGCAATTCATGCAATCATTTAGTTTTAATCAGATTGGTTACTGTGTCCAAATAATGTCATTTAAATAGGTTTCTTTGACATTCCTTCCCAAATTCCTTTGAGTTGAAGAGTCAAATGTGAGGCAGGGAGGAGTTATTTGTTTTGTTTTCTATTTCAAGGGAGAAAATTTGGAGGGAAAACTCAGAAAATACAGCTCTATATAGAAGCTGCAACTCCTTAGTCAGAAAAGAGATGGAGCTGCAATTGTGTGGATAAGCTCTGGTCTCTTATACTGGGAGTACAAAGCAAAGGGCTGATACAAGTAGTGAGAACACTTCCAACTTCTGCACTTCTTCCTTGGAGGTTTGAAGGCATCAGTAGCCTTTGGCACTTCTTCCTGGCCTCACACACAATGCTGAATTTCAGATAGTGACTCTTGCATCTGTCCCACAGCCTATGGCTCAGCCAGAGGTATTTAATTGCCTTGAAAATTCTCATAGCAAAGGAGAGGCTTCCCCATCCCGAGCCTCAATGGTTAATTACCCTTACTGGTTTATTTTGCTCACTAATTCTCTTCAGTGACAACAAGGTGGCTATAGGATTTTTTTTTTCCCCGACTGAATTTAGTTTCTCCAAGGCTCAGATAAAAAGTGGAAATAATAAACAAAGAGCCAGATCATCCCCCAGTATAGATTAACAGCACTGAGCACAAAAACACCTTTCCTACTTATTTAGTTTGGGGTCAGAGTCCTTTGAAAATCCTGCCTGTGCCACTCTGTAATTTTGGTGGGCAGGATCTGAAAGTCCTGAACATGACATTGCCTGTGAAATGACGCAAGCCCACTATCTCTGCAGCATTGTTCTTGCAAGCATGTATCATATCAATAAAAGATTATCCAAGTTCAGGAATGAAAAAATAAAATGAAGGAGAAAAAGATTGGGA
>VYZP01010258.1:7351-28662 GCA_013400635.1 Hypocryptadius cinnamomeus
CGCTTCGGGCGCCTCGATCCGAGCGCCTCCAGCAGTTCTGGCTCGGCCTCCCGTGCGATGGAGGCGGAAAGGCTGATGGTGCTGTTCGGGGACGACTCGGTGGAGGTGCACTACGCGGGGGGGTCCCGCCTGCTGCTGTCTCCTTGCGGCTCCGAGTATCTGTACCAAGCGGCGCTCCCCGCGGCCGCCCACCCGCTCCAGCCCGCGGAGACCACTCGCCAGCGGGTCGCCTTTGTCGTCAGTGCCTACCGGGTATGCGGTGGGCAGTGCCTCTGGGGACAGGAGCGCCGTCCCTGGAAGCATCCCTTGGGCTGTGCCAGAGTTGTTTCCCTGCTCGGGAACGGGCCGGCGCGGGGATCACGGCTCCAACAGGAATTCTTGTTTCTCTCTGTAAAAAAGGGAGCGGGTTTCATAGCCTCACCTCCACAAAAAGTATGAAATCAGCATAAAATGTTATCACTACATGTAAAAAATCGTAATAGGGTTTGTTTTTCTCTGCACTTCAACAGGAACAACTTCTACGAGCGCTAGATTTCCGGAACGCGTTTTCTTCTCGCCCATACTTGCCTTCACGTGTTATACCTCCGGAAAGAAAAAAGGTGGGATTACACATTAGGCCAGTAATGCTTTCGTAAAAAAAACTTCCCTCGTGGATTTATTATAATTTCACATGCCTGTGTGTGAGTACAGGCCGTGAAGATCTATCGAGTGCTGTTTGGCTAATGGAGCTGCCATCTTTCTTAAATTACTGCCGTTTTAAATTACAGTTTTAACTGTTATTTAGATTTCTGTTAATGCATTTTCTTTGTAGGAAGAAACACACTAAAAGTTAGTTTATTCGTAGCAAGGGTAAAACCTAGCATTTTGTGTGTTGTTATATTTTGGCAGTAGAAATTTTCAGGGAGGTCACAGTGCAACAGGATGGTATTTTCCAAGGCTGTCAGATCTCCCCATTGGAGTACTGCTGTGAAAATGCTGTTGGGGTCTGTGGGAGGAATGGAGCAAAGTGTCTCTCTGTGGGAATGGCCGCTCCAGGTCAGAACATTCATGCAGAGACCAATTTAATATTTCTGGAAGCTTTGTTCTAGATCAGCATCTCTCTGGGCGTTCCCACTGAATATTAGTGTCTGCACAGCGTGGTGGGAATCTTAGACAACTGATTAATCAGGACAGTTTTAAAGCTTTTAGACTGACCCTTCAGGAGTAACACCCTTCATGCTGATGTTTAGCTGCCCAAAGCACTGTCACTCAGTGTCACTATATACTTAATTAAAAGACAGCAGTCCTTACCAGTCATGCATTCAGTGCAAAGTACAGCAGCAAAGAGCTTATGCTCTGCGCTTAGCACTGAGGAGTAAGTTCCACCTTCTCTCAGGCCTTGAATGATCTACCTCCTTTGGAGGTTGGCTGGGTTTCTAGGCTGTTTTTAACTTACAGCATCCCTTGTGACTAATTGCTTCAGGATGCTGAAGGATAACTTTCCTAGGCCACAGAAAGCGCCTTACCATGTTGGTTGGCTTCTCCCCCACACCCCTTTTCTGTTGCTTTGGTTTCTTCTCCCGCACTTTGAGAAAAACTCCTGCTTTTCATAAAGCCAAAATACTCTTTTTAGAACTCCTGAGGTTGTCCGTGTCCAGCAATTTACTGTCACTTTATTGTTCCATGGCCTGTTATCAAACAGTGCCCGTGTTTTCAAGGCCCTTGCTGTTTCCCACACTCCAGAGGTCCACCGTAATAAAGTAAGAGTTAGTAAGCTTCAGCTCTCATAACAAATTGTTAACGAGCCTGACAGGCCAGCCCGGGCCTAGCAGAGTTAACCTAAGGCCTGAGGCCTGTTACTACCATGACAATACCTTCATGGGCACAAAAACACTTGGACTGCATTACTTTCCTTATTCTTGGGTTCAAAACAACCCGTTCCTGTGGTGCACTTAGGTTCTCACTTGGCCACTCCAGCCACCTGCTTGTCTAAACAGCTCCGTGAGAGGGATCCCATCAGTGGTCTGGCCTGTTCAGAACTGCAGCTAGTATTCAAAATGCAGTTAGCTGTGAGTATGTATTCAGTGGTATTGCTATATGTTCAGTTTGCTCTTGTTCCATTCCTAGAACTTTCAAACATTTCATACTGATTACATTGCTGGTGAGCACTGAGTGTGTTTTCATGGGACTGAAAATTACCACACCAGGATCCTGGATGGTGGCAGTCATCTCAGAGCCCATCCTCCTATGCAGAAATATATGTAACTATATATAGTTAGGATAGTCTTTTCCCATTGAGATCACATTACATTTATCTCAACTGAAGTTTTACCTGCAGCCTTATTGTCTGGTATTGATTATTTTTTAGTGTCCTCTTGCAATTCTTTATCAAATACACTGATAATTGCTATGAACAAGATAATTTGGCCATTTTCTCCCTTGTTTCTGAAGAAGCCGTTGGAAACACAAACATGTACAGTTGTGCTTGGTCAGTTACCCATGTACCTTGCTAATTTATGGCTTGATTAAGTTAGAACATTATTGCTAGATAGAACTCTGTTAGTACAGGAAGAAGCAGATATGAAGATTAGATGTTTTGCTTCCTCTGAGTTCATACATGCAGATGAATACAGAGCAACATTTCTTGCCATATATTACCTTGCAGAAGGACTGAATTAATTTAAATGTAAATGCTCCATTGCAGTTTCTGGGAGGCAGGTCATTTTTATCTTGCTGCACATTCCAATCCTTTTTCTTGTATTAGATTCTTCTCAGTGATATCTTAGAAATTAAATGGCCTGACCCTGCGACAGCTGATCTGACAAGATGTTTAGACAATGGCAGTGTGAAGATCTCATCTGTAGATGGCTATGCTCACCTTTACTTGTCAGAATTGCAGCAAGAATTTACAGTGGAGTTCTTATGCAAAGTCAGCCAGTCATCTGCAGCATCCTCATGCTCCTCTGAAAAGAGCAGCAACTATCAAAGAGGAGATCAGTGTGGAACACCAAGTAAAAATTCTGCTGCAGAAGTCTCATCCAAACAAAGAAGAAGAGAGAATGGGAGTAAATGTGGTTGTGCTGAAGGTAGATACAGGGAACCAGCCAAACCAAAGGACCAAAGAGATGGAGATGGAGTCCCTTTGTTCCACACAAATTGTACTTCTGAATACACATGGGTTACACAGCATTGGACTGTTTCCTTGTGCCCAGAAGAATGGAAATACCCTTTGTCCTTGGCACTAAAATGCTGTAATTTACATACTGTGGAAGGTGTAATAAAGACATATGAGACAAACAGCTGTACAGCTGTTGAAGGTGATGTTTTAGCAGACCCTGAAACACATGAAACAGTTTCTTGTTTACCTACAGCTTTGCCACTCAGCTGCAGAGCCCCACATCTACACAGGTAATTTAAACTCCTTACTTTGTAGTTGTTATCATATGCTTTACAATTCTGCAGTTTGGAACTTCAACTTCTAGCAAAATAATTGAATCCTAGCTATTAAAAAAACAAGTTTAAAATTACTATCAGTTGTGGGTTTTTTAGGAACCTCTTGAAACATGACATTGTAAAACCAACATT
Source organism: Hypocryptadius cinnamomeus (assembly GCA_013400635.1). Taxonomy (NCBI): domain Eukaryota; kingdom Metazoa; phylum Chordata; class Aves; order Passeriformes; family Zosteropidae; genus Hypocryptadius; species Hypocryptadius cinnamomeus. The sequence goes on from VYZP01010258.1 coordinate 10,916, forward strand.
CTGCAACCTACTGTAATGAAGCTATAGTAATTAGTTCAGATTAAAAAAAAATATTTTCTGACATGCTTTATGAATATATAAATGAAAAAGAGAATATTGAAAAAAGAACACAGGTTTTGTATCAGGGTGAGTTGGTTTTTCGTCTTCAGTTTTGAAAAGATAATATTTCTGAGGTGGGCCAGTGGCTTATGTTGTCTGTCAGCATCACTAAAAAAAAAAAAAAGCAAACCATTTGTGGGATTGAGAAGTTTAATTTGGTAACTAAAGTGGACCACTAAGGAATTGGACTCTGAAAATATGTGTCCATTTATCATTTGAATAAGTGTGCATGCATCAGTTCTAGTTACAGAAGTGATTATGAGTAAACACACTCACACAAAAGAACAACCAATATCTGGGCTTAGCAAGGCTGTCATTGTATTTTACGCACACAGGTGGACATTCTGTGACTTCTTTCAGAATGAGGATACGGACGAGTATTCATTCCATCAGCTAATTCAAGTAGTGTGGTGCCAGGGTGTTTTCTACAGGTACGTAGGAGATCATCTGTGTTGTCTGGAAGACTTTATTTGTATGGGAATTAAGCTCTAAGATGAAATGTCTTACTTTGTCCCTTTCTCACTCTTTGAGAAATGGAACACAGTCTTCATGTCAGAGTCTGTTTCTGCTGTTTGTTCACTGGACTTCACATTTTCTAGCACAGTATATTATCTGGCCTGAATCTGAAGTCATGTTTAAGTGATCTGATAATCTGATTTCTTAAAGGTTTACTGGACAGCTGGAGTTCCCACAGATTTCACTTAAAATAATGGTACTTGGTTTCTTTGCAAATTAGTTCTCTCCTCTTGCTGCTGAAGATTTCACAGTTTAGAAATGTTTATCTTGGTGACCTACATAATTCACATGTTCAGCTGTGGCTTTTCCTGGCAAGTCACCTTGTCCATGTGGTTAAGGGGAAAAAAAAAAAAACCAAAACAGAAAAAAACCAACCAACAGCAGGACTTTCAAATTGAAATTGCTACAAATACTATTAGCACCTAAAAGGCTTTGATAAAAGCATCACTGGTGTTTAGGCCTTTAATCTTTCTGCTGAGTGTTCTTAATTTTTTCTTGGTGTAATTCCTAAGTTTTCATCTCATCTAAACAAAGTATTTAGCAGCACTTCAGAGTTTTTTCAGAGCTTTATTTCTCAATTAAGACCTTTAGATAGTTCTGGAATTGTTCAGTCTGGCAGTTTTCTGTGTACACTAGGTGTGGCTGGTCTACTAAGAAAGTTGGATTTTTTCTTTAGAGGATCACAATGTTTTGTGGTCAGTGGAATGAGCAGCTCTTGAAGGTGTTTACCTTGACACAATAAAAGCTTTCTTTAGCTTATTTAAATCCCACCCCCATGCACATGTGCAAACAAAGAGCCTAGTAATGTTAATATTCTGTGTTAAAAGACATTATTGGTACATTCTACTTTTTGTGAAACAGTAGAAATTTTTCACATCTGAGAATGTGTCTCTGCTTATTGTTGTCTTCAGGTTTAATAACCTGTTTCATAACCTTGTCTAGTGACACAGCATTTTAAATACTTGCTAAAAATCTTACTATTTTTCTTAGATTTATGCATGGTAGGACAAACATCGCAGAAATTTATCCTGGTGATGACTCATTTTTCAAGTCAGAGGGAGAATTTTTGGGAAAATATTTTGTACGTTTTGCAATCCAAAAAGGAACAAAAAAGGTATGGAAATTTTTAAAAACTAGAACTGTTTAAAAGGATGTTCCAAATTCCTTCAAATTTTAAGACATTTGTCTATGCAGTGTGTAGTTAAGTCCCTACACTGGTAATTACTATAATGCATTAATCAAGCCATCAGTCATACAAAAAGATGAGATTATTCCTTCTGTTTCAGAAGGTACTTTTGTAGATTTTACACAATAAGAAGATTCTTCCTCATTGTAACCTTTATTTTATCAAACTCAAGAATAAGATTCTATAACAACCATTTCTCACAAATTTAGAAGTTTAGTCTTGAAGCTTATGTACTGACTAGAGTTTAATCTCTTTGTACTTGGAAGTGTTTTCTACTGTATGAAGACAGAACCTAGAAGATGCAGGTTTTGTTCTGGCTTTGCTTCAAACCAGCTGTTCAGTGCTGGAAAAGGATTTTGCCTCTGTGCCTTTCTGTTAAGTTCCCCCAGAGGAGAGGTCCTCTCAAGTGCTAATGCAACACTTTGTATTTTTAAAGCAGAATTAAGGATCAGGTTTGTACTCTTGGAACCCAGCCTTTAACATATAATCAGACATTGCCACTCAGTAACGACTGTAGTCTGCTGTCTGACAAGAGGAGTTCCTGGTTCTTACTGAGTGTAAAGAAGCTGAATATTTGACTATTTCTTCACACAGACATAAGGCTTAAGGATACAATTTTCCATCAGATATTTGTCTGTGTTCTGTGGCATATTTAAATGTGATTATAGTTGGCTTCTGGGAGGTTAGAAATTTCATAACTTGCTCTTAATTCTGTTTTCATGCTGTAACTAACTCATCTTCTTTCTGCTCTTTACTCAGGTGGAAGAAAAGATGTATTCAGTGAGCAGCCTACCTCCAGATGTGCCAGGACATCCATACTCGATATCCTCCATCATTACTCAGGCAACCAAGTAACTTTACCTTTGTTACATTAATTCAGCTGACTTAGAAAGGTCAGGAGTGAAAATTACACAAAACGCTTATTATTACTTTAAGTATAAAAATTAAAGGAAGTTATCTTAGCACTGAGGGCATATCTAAACTTACAAAACAAAATTTGCAAGTGCTTAGAAGACGTAGTAAGAATTAAAGGCTTAATGCTTTCTTTGGGTTTTTTTCTCTCCTCAGAATTCTTCAGTATTGCTGCAAAACAAAACTGTCATTAAGTCATAATTATTATCTCTGCTGCTGGAAAGTGGTATGTAGCTGAAAATTTATAAATCTTGCAGTGTTATAAGGATGATTATACAGACCACAGGGAATAGGATGTAATCTGGAGGGAAGAATGGTGAGTGTGTCCTCACAGATCGGAAGGCAGATATTTGGGACCCAAAAGCATGCATTTAAAACTTATATTTAAGAAGGAATTGCATGATGAAGAGAGCTGGTTGTGATCTGGAAAAACAAGTGAATTAAAAATCTGGAACACATACAGACAGTTGTAATGCTGTAAATAGCCTTTCTTCAAGTTTTTTANAACTAGCATAGAAGTTTATAGTCTGTACATATGAACTTTGTAAGTGCTTTCAGTCTTTACTGCAGCAGGGAAAAATTGGTTTTAACTATGTCCTTCTGCATTAAAAAAACAGTTAAACACTCAATTATTTCCCACTTGTCTTAAATCTTACAGAACTTCAATACAAGCTAGTGAATGTGAGAGAGCAGAAGAAAGCAGCAGGTTTCTCACTGTCAGGATCCCCTTGTCTGCTGCTTGTCTCACCACTCTTAATCACCCATTGTCCTGTGTATGAGAGAGATGAGTCACGAGTGGTTTAAAGGTTATTTCACCTGAATTTTAGCATTTACAAATTTCAAATGCACTGTGTAAAAGTGTTTCTCATCTACAGGTTTCTGAACAATGCCTTGCAAATGTACAACTTTTTAAAAATATGTATATTCTTAATGGCATAATGGTAAATCAGTGAAGGCACAGAAGCATGGAAAGCAAAATTTGGGGGAGATGTGAAGCAAGGTTCTTTAGCACTCGTTCTGGAAAGAAACAGGCTTCACATTCAAATTTGAGCATGAGACCCAGGCTTTGCAGATCAGTAAAAGCATGCATGCTATTTCCCACTCTTGACAAATTATTATGATTTAGCAAAAATGTTTGTTTAAAGGAATTTCAGAATGGGCTGGAAGAACTGCTGCTTTGCATGTGCTTTGCTGTTGCATGATTTTCATATCCAGAAATGCAGCTTGTTCTCAGTATTTCCCTTTAAAATCTGCAAAGTAGTTCTTGCTACTGGCCTTTGGCTTTTTGTTTTGGTTTGGTTTTTTGTTTTTAGACAGATGAGGTCACTGGGTTTTAACTGTTGGGTTTTAGAATAATTGTACCACTAGAGAGAAGCTAGACTGGCCCAACCACATCAGGTATCATAGGTATCACAAACTGCACATAGCTAGGTTGGTTTTTTTTTTCAATAGAATAATCCGTTGTGGCACTGAATGTTAGTGACACTCAGTCTGGTTTGTACTAGTAATGTTTATTTTTCACTAGGACATTACCTCCTTATCACATTCTGCCTTTCCTTCCTACTACACACAACTCATTGAATTACTGACAGCTGAAGTTTGCAACTTCTCTCTGACTGAATTATAGTTCTAATAATCCAGTTGATGCCTGTGGATCATTACTTGATACCAGAACAGAAAATGACATCCCAGCCAAAACCCAGGGAAGATACTACACTGTACCCCGAATTGCTGATTTGCCACCTCTACTTCAGCCTGTGTGACCTACTTCCACAGTTCCTATGCTGAGGGTTCCAACCAGAGCAGTGAGATGTGAGCAAAATGAAATGCATCATCCATAAATAATGATATTCATAACTCATTCATAATCCCAATATATACTTTGAAACTTGCTTCAGACAACTACTGAACAGAATAATACTCATTAAAAAGGGGTATTCTGAGTAGAACCAGGTTCTTTTGAAGCGTGGCTGTGTCAGCAGCCACTTGACTGGGTGTTGATCTCTGCTGAGACAACAGCTGTCGAGAATGGAAAGTTGTACTGAATGCAGTCAGTCGATGATTGCACTGATCTGAGAAACCTGTACTTCCCTAAGCAAGTAAAGGAGCTAACAGAGACCATATGGACTAGTGGGGATATTCAGCTGTGTTTGCTAAGGGCTGGGAGTTGGGGTTGATAATAATTTTCACTTAGCTGTGAACTGTCAATCCACTTAAAACAGCTTTGATTGAACTGTAAGTATTGGTGGGGGTGGAGGGTGTATATAATAGTCAAAAAAAGGCAACTAGGCATCATGTTAAAATTGTCCTTTGACATATTGGTTTTTCTGATCAGATAGGGGTTCTACTGCCCAGTTCTAAGTACAGAGCTGCATGTTGGCTCACACTCCCCNCTGATGGGCGAGAAATGTTGCCAGTTTTGCTGCATGAAAAGGTTATTCCCAGCACAGGAAGACTGGTTGTGTACTCAGATCATAAAGTCCATGCTGTTTTTTGGGATAGGATGACCCTGACTATGGTTTGGGATTTCAACTCTTCCTGTAGTGAGATCCAGGTATCATGTGACTTAGAGGAAGGACTATTCCTAAAGCTTTCCATGAAAAAGTGTTACTAGGAAATTAATGAGAATACCAAACAAAAGTTCTGATGCCAATAAAATACAAAAACAAAAAAGAATTGAGAATTCTATAGGTTTGGAGACATTTTTACGCTTCTAGAAATAATTTATTCTTGAATAGCACAAAGCAAGAGTTGGGGCTTTGCCAGGTGTTTTTCCCCTGCATTTGTCATAGCACACTATGGCAGATTCTATCCCTAGCAAACCACAGACTTGCAAGTTTTTAAAGTGGATTGTTCAAAGATANGACACCGTGTGCAGTTCCCTCAAGCTTATTTTACAGATGTCTGTATGGAATGCGCTCATCTTGCCTGAGAGAGCAGGAAGGCATTGCTACCTCACCGACGTACTGAGCTGGGAAGCAGCTCAGGAGGCCATGGAGAGGAGCTCGGCGGCAGCTCGGGCGGAGCTCGACAAGCGCTCGGCGCGACTTCGGGCGGAGCTCGGCGGCAGCTCGGGCGGAGCTCGGCGGCAGTTCGGGCGGAGCTCGGCGGCAGCTCGGGCGGCCCTCGCCGGCAGNCCTTTGGACTGCAGCAGAGAATTAATATTTGGGTGGGGTTTTTTTCCTTCTAAGATAAATGAAGATGTAGGCTGGTGTAAGTTAACTACTCCTGATGGGCTACAGCAGCTAATACAAATAAGTCATCCTGGACTCTATGAAAGGTAATTTAAATTAGTTGTTCAATTTAAACAATTTAAATATAGAAATTATTCTTTATAAATCCTCTTAGATGAAGAAACAGTATTTACGGACAATAAACTGGTAGAGATGGACCAAACGTGTAATGGTAAAAGCTCCATCTTATTTCTGGCTAAGATTCAAGACCTGTGTGACTCAGGGCCACTGCATGCTGTGATTCCATTATAACTGTTATGGCAATGTCTTTTTAGAAAAATAACTAGAGCTGCAACTTGGCATTTACTTCAGTGGCTAAAAAAAAAAAACGCAAAAGCATTTGTCCTATGAAGAGCTGATATATAGACCTGAGGAGCACTTCATCCAATTTTTGCTTTATTACCGATATTGACCTCTGCCTGCAGATTGTTTTCTAATCTGCTTGCTGTAATTACAGCCTCATTATGGGAATCATCAGAAGTTTTCTGTGCTGCATTTTTGCAAGCAGATATTCACGAACAAAAATTTACACTTGTACACTGTTCATTGCAAAGCGTACAGCTTTGTTATAATTTATTATAACTGTATAGATCTAAATATAAAGAAGATTCTAGACAAAAAATGGCAAGGCAAGCTAGGAGAAAAAGCTAGATTTTGAATTCTAGATTTTTTCTTTCAGATCCATGTGTATTCCTTAGTGCCTTCAGTTTTTCTCTCGAAAATGGAGTTTATTTCTCATATAAATAACTGCTTTTTTGAATTTTCATATAACACAGGTACATCAGAACAGCAATAGAATGGTGCAGAAGTTTGAATGAAAGGAAGGAGATTGCTGAATATACTGCACACTTTGTAACTGAAGAAAATTGGTATTCATCTTTATCCTAAATAATTGACTATAAATAATGTTGAAAACAAAACTCAGAAATATTGTAATCTGAATTTTATGTCGTGCATTTCCTAATGGTCAAAAATGAAAATTTATTTTTAAAGTCCATTTATTTTGTATATGGTTTCATATTTTTTATTCAGTGTTTAAAATGTTTGGTGCGTTTCAGGTGAAGGTTGTTTCACTGAGCTTTGCCTGTCTTGAAAATCAGAATTGTGGTAACTTTGTTGAAGGACAGTTAATGTTACAAAGATAGTGTCTTGCAGTGAAAAGATACCAGACCAAGAAAGATGGTTTTTAACAGAATATCGAGTATCCAAAACAGTACTTTGAACTGCCTAATGACAGTTGTATCTCTTGCTGATGTATTTGTCCTTTTTAGTAGTGCTACTGACCAAGAATCTATTGACATAATTTCTGAACATATTGGGATATTGAAAAAGTGTTAATTGAAATCAATTGCAGTTGCACTTGCTACTTACTGACCAAAAATCTACTGACATCATGTGCAAACACTGGGATATTAAAGATGTGCTAATTGAAATCAATTGCATTTGCACTTGCTACTTAAATTATAGCAGATTCAGCTGATAAATTTTATAGCATCAGCTATATTATAGCAGTTTATAGCTGATGAAATGAAAATTCTATCTATATTTATACATACTTACAGCAAGGAGACTATTCTTAGAGCATAGACCAAATTTTTGGAAACACAAATGATTGACAAATGACAGCCATTGAGTAGTGGTCTCAAAGACAGAGATTTTGCTAATGTAATTCTCAGTGTTGCTGGAAACAATTAAAAAATAAAATCTGAAGTAGAAAATATCCTTGAGAAATAACCTTTATTTTTTTGGACAGGTCTGCTGATGCTGAGCTTGAAAAAATTCAGAGATTTAATTGTATCCTTTTAAAAGCTGTAAAGATTTTTTTCTCTTTTATATTCTGCTGTTTATCTGCATGTTCAAATCTGCACTTTAGATCACTAAAGGCTTTCTGTCCTGATCTTCTCTTCTTTTACTGTCTCACTTCTTAAAACAACCTCTTTTAAAACAAACAACTTATCTTTTTTGTTTTATCACTTATTTTGTGGTAAAGATTAAAAAAACCCAAAAAACCAGTGTTGAAGTACAAAACTAAAATAATATAAAACCAGAAAACAAAGCCCTTTAAATGTGTATTGCATTTGTTTTGCTGAGAGTCATCTGCTGATGTGTTCTTGAAAGAGGAACAACACAGTTGCCTTTGGGCTTGTTGCAGTACAGTATCTTTCTGTTTATCAGCTACCTTAGTATTGTTCTATTCTGTTCAGCCAGCTGGAAATGTGCACTGTGCTGAATCTGCTTAAAGCCACTCTAAAACTGTCTTTAAGCCAATGTTCAATTCTATTAGTATGAAAAGTGCATGCTGTTAAACTGAAGTGTAACAACACTCTTTTCAAAGCAACTTTTGGATAAATTGAAGTCTAAAAGACATTTTTCTATAAATGTTGTAGATGTTTTCAGTAATACAGTCTTTTTTTTACCTCTGTGTAATTACCATGCTATCAAATGTGAGACTTTGCAAGGCAGAATGATGAACACAAATGCAGACACTAATTTTTCTCTTTAGGAGGAAGAGTCAGAAATTTTTTTCTTAACAAAGTAACACTAGTTTTATTAGACAACAGCAACATTCTGGAATGGTCATCTGCCACAAAATCCAATCCATCTGCTATCATTGTCAGAAAAGAAGAAAACGGGGGTGAGACAGAAGAACTCAGTGAAGGTTGCGTCTTGGAGGCTTTGGAAAAAACTTCTAAAGTCATTCAGGATATTGAATCTCTGCTTGCTGCTTCTGGGAGGTGAAGCCCTGTGTTCCATGTCCTCACAGGAGCTGTCCCAGCTGTGTCTCAGGAGGCTCTGCAGGGAGAGAGGAATGAAGGCTGAAGCCAGAGGGATAGGTTGCCAGTATATTCCCGGTGAAGTCTGTCAGGTGACAGTGTAATAGCAATAATAACGCCAGTGCTATATTTGGTAAAGGCAAAGAGAACAGTTGAGATAATAGAGCACTGCTCTATAAATAGATCAGGTTTGACCTGACAGTGCTGCTTTTAATGTTTGAATATAGGTTCCATTCAACTTGATTGATTAATTGATGCTGAAATTACCAGGGTAGACACGGGAAGTTTTCACTCTAAAAACGTGCTTTTATTCCGATGCTCACACCAAGTCTTAATACCGAATAAAATGTTTCCAATATGCTTTCTATAATGCTCTCTTTGAGTAAATAAGTACTAATTTGAGGGCAGAAGATACTTGTCTGCTCTGTGGTCTGTCAGAGGCGCACCATGTCCTTAATGACAAAACACTAAACTCTCATCATCGATTTCCCTCCCGGCACTTAAGGGAGCCAGAGCGCGAACACCCAAACCCTCCATTTAATAATCCAGGAAACACTTCCCCCTCACAACCGAGCCCCGCTGCCCGCGCTGGGCGGAGATGGGAGGAGACGAGGCGGGCCCGGGTCCCAGCCTGCTCCGCGGCCACGCATGCTTCCTGACCGGCTCCCTGGGGCGCTTTCCAGCCCGCTGCCTCCGGGCTTCCCAGCCCGCTCCGGCCGGGATCGGGGCGGCCGAGCCGCATGGGGTGAAGGGCGGATGGCGGCGGCCGCACTCCAGGTGGGCTCCGGCCGGGATCGGGGCGGGCGGCGGCGGCTCCGGCGCCCCGAGGCCCGCGCTCCCCTCACGCTCCTGCTCATCTCGGGTTTCCAGGTTGATTTCCTGCTCGGTTTAATTTAGTTTCTTTTTCAGCGTCTTGGTAAAGTCCTCCCGCTTCCTTCTGGGCTTTTGTGCTCTCCAATCCCCAGAATGCGTTATAATTATATCTGGCCCAAAAATACTTGTTAGATCAGCGCAATGATGCATTGTGATTATGTGGCCCAAAAATATTTGCATGATCACTCCAATAGTGTGTTATAATTACCTGACTCAAAAATGCTGCCACTGTCAGTTTTTCACAGATAGTCTTAGGCTGGGATCTCCTTTTCCACGAGATTATATGCTAAAGGTTTGAGCTGATATCTTAACCCTCCTTCATGCAGTTTTTAATATAAATTAATATCCAGTATCAAATGACGAGGGGTTTAGGAGATTACAGAATTGTAAGGGATTACAAGTCTTTTTAACTTCTTGTGTAGAATGCATAATTCTGTTAGTTGGCAGGGTGTTGTTCGGTTGTAGGTTGGATTTGATGATCTCAGATGTCGTGCCCAACCTAAATGATTCTGTGATTCTGTAACTTCATGCATTAAATTCCTATATGTATTCGCATATCTGATAGCGTCATGTAAAAACTGGGGCAAAAAATAATGCAGAACAATATTTCTAAGTGGTAATTTTAGCCATTTGATTTTTGTTTTGCCCGTACACCATAGCCTCTTAGCTGTTTTCCCAAAAGTGTATTTGCAGTTTTGATCTAAATATCTTCTTGTGACAGTAATTTAAAGTGTTAACTGTGTGTTCATAAAAATTATTTTGGTAATTTCCTTAAATTAGAGTAAGTATATCTACAAAATTCCATTTGGAGACTATAGACAGAGATTATGCTCAGTGCTTTATCTCATGTAAAAATGTAGTGAGAAACCACTGGGTTTCAAAGCTGGGTTATTCTTTCAGGTGTTACGTTTTATGTAAAACCAGCCTAGAACTTCCCTTCAGGATGTTAACTGTACTGACCACACAGAGGTCTATAAGCATTTTTGTGTGAATTATTCCCCACTTTTCTGTTTTAGCAAGAATGTAAGCTATGCAACTGCTTTCTGAGATTTATAGGCTGGGAAAATCTACGTTTTATTGTGATACTTTGTAGAGCACCTAAAAAGCATCATTTTTCAGGGAGAAAAAAATGTCCTAGTTTTACATTAAAATTTATAATTTCAGGTATTATTTTAGTTGACCAGAGTTTTGCTTTTTGTGGTCTGATTTCCTTCTTGATCTGCAAAATAATTCTGGGAAATTCTGTTGTACCTGGGAATGTCAGTTGATTTTTACATAGGCGGCACTCATTTTTGTCTCAAAAGGAGGCTGAAACAGATGGTTTGAATAAAGTAGTTGGACATGGCTCTTGACCATGGTCAGCCTGAAGCCAATTGTGCATCCTGTTCTTCATTCTGGCTCGAGGAACACGTGCTAATACCACCCATAGCACAAGTGTAAGCCTAACACAGAGCTGACACAGACCTCTGTTGCTAAATGAATTTCTGGATCTCTCTTTATCTATTCCAGGGTCACTAAGTGATGGGGTGGAATTTAAAAAGCAATCCCTGAATGGGACTCATAAATGTTTCATTAGGTGGGAATCTTCTAGGCACAAGAAGAAATCTATGAAAATGGATTGCTCTATTGGTTGAAATGCAGTTATGTAGAAGACTGGAACAGTTGTTTTTGGACTTCGTGTTTTATTATTTTTTAGTTACTACCATGTGTCGTTTTTATTTCTGCTCTTCTCTTGGTTTACAGGGTTTTTTCTGCTTTATTTTACAGATCTTCAAAGCTTAGCTGAAGTTGCTTTTACCTCAATTATATTTGTTTACAAATTAATTAAATATATGTTTGGTTTTTTCTGGATATTTTAATGTTGTTCATATTTCATGTATGCTGTTTTGCCTGATACAGGTGCTTACTGGTGTCTGGTTCGTTTTTATTTAGGATGGAACAAGTGGTGTTTGGTATTTCCTGAACTGGGCTGGGCAGACTGGATTCAGAAAGCACAGAGGATTAACACTGAGGCATAGACCATAGACATTTCCTACTCGAGTAAGGCACCTGCGATGGAAAAAAAATGTTCTCCTAGTCCCAGGGGAAGTTTGAGTCTGATTACTAGTGTGCTTTTTAAAGGTGTGTTGCCTACATCACCTCTTCACAGATTGGATTCTTACACAGCCTTTGTGGTAGTTTTAAATGAAATCCAATCTGACGTGATGGCCATATAGAAGAAACATTTGTGAAGAGACTGCCATTTTTTTCCTTAACATGGAATTTATTCAGCAGTGTCCTGTGTACCATAAGCTCACCCACCAGAAAACAGCACTTCCATTGTTTGAGAAAATACTTTGTGTCTACACATTCATTCACAAGAGGCATAGTCATGGTTAACAGACTCTAAACTTGACCCACTTTTTTATCTCTGTGCAAAGTCCATGTTTTATTCATGCTTTCTTCTCTTTTACTTTTTAAAATGTTTTCTAAATAAATTATTCAGTGGGCTTTTTCTTTTCCTACAGAGTGCCAGTAGTTCTGTCTTGTGGATAATTCTACAATAGGCAGGCATGTAAATAATCTGAAGAAACATCTATGTCTTGTAAGATTTACAGTATGTTGAAAATCATAAATCGTTATGTGTCAGCTTAGGAAGTCTAATACACTCAAAAAGGCCCTTCAGATTGAGAATTTACCTGATAAAGAAGGGTTGTCAAGATTTAATGTATTGCACAAAAGTGGCGAACTCATGGGAAGTATCCATTTTTAGGCAGGATATAGGCTTTAAAACTGTAGCCTGTCTGTATAGCTTCCCAAAAAGACCAGCATAACAGCTGGGACAGTTAGAACTTCTCTTGCAGAAAGAGGAGTTTTGAAGGTAAGGTGGCAGACAATAGATAAGTCCTAAAAGTAACAGCCAGCTTCTCTGCTGGAGCACATACTGAGGAAAAGCTTAGGTAGTTTTGCTCTGTAAGGAGATGGTTTTAATTACTTCTTGACTAAATGGTTGTCTTTGTGTTTATTATAAATAATGAAGATATTTTAGTGTGTTTGGTTTTCTTAAGGTTTATTCGATGTTCCATTCTCCAAACTAAACAAGGCGTTGCTCAGGAAAGGGTACCGGGGGAGTACTAAATATGAGTACTACATGTTTACATTCTTAACAAAGAATGTAAATTAAAGCAGTGGTGTGGATTATAGATTGAAAACTCAGTTTTAACAGTTGTTTTATAGAGAAATGTGGGATTTTGAGCATCAGTCCTAAGAATCCTCCAAACTGAATTTTCTTTTGTTATTACAGTGTAAAGTATTTCATTGGATTAAGTAATGTATTTAAGATAAGAAGGAGTCTTGAAACACATTCAGTATATTATCACAGAGATGTTTCGAGTTATTTTGTAATATTTAAGATTTCAGTAAGTGGAATTAGAGCTCTCCATGTTACTTGTGCTGGTTCTAATTAAAAAAGGGCAGATCTTTTAATTCAGAGCTGTAGTGTTCTAGTAAATAAACTAATTGAAATAAAAAATTCCCTGGGAATGTTAAATGCAAGCAGTGAAATTGGGATCTTAATGCCCGTTTGTAGCTGTGGTGACAAATGTTTTGTGCAATTGGATTTTCTTTGTTTAATAGTTTTCTTTCTGATCTCTGACATTTACAGAACAACTGACGATACAAAGGACAATGCACAGTGTGTGTCCTGATGACATTTTGTGTGCTGCAACATGGTTCTTGTCATGGCATCTGAGACTGAAAAGGCCCACGCTCTTCTCCAGACTTTCAGCACAGCGTCAGTTATTTCCAGTCTAGGTTTGGGGATATTCTGCTTTGTAGCAGACAGACTCCTGCAGTTTTCCTTCATTCAGAAAAATGACTGGCTCCGAGCCTTATCTGACAATGCAGTGCATGGTATACTGGGGATGTGGTCCTGGGCAATAGTGATTGGACTCAGGAAGAAAAGTGACTTCACTGAGGTCACCCTGGCTGGCTTCCTTGCCTCTGTCATTGATGTGGACCACTTCTTTCTTGCTGGATCTCTGTCATTAAAGGTAAGTCAATAGATCAGTAATTTGTTAATTTATCACTCTTTATGTTACTGTTCTTCTACCATGTCCTAGACAAAAAAAGTTCCATTGATAATTAAATACATTTCGTAGGTATACCGGAATTATGTTTTTATGCAGTTGTTACAATTTTAAAAGCCATAAAAATATTTTACATCTAGTGTTCAGTTTCTACTACTTAGAAAGGAAAAAAAAAGTTTTGCGCATATACATACTATTCTACATTTATCACATAGTTGCTTTGTTATACAGCTGAAGGAGTTAAGTGCTGCCGTGCACACTTTTGTGGATGAAGTGGATTATTCCACTTCTCTTTACAGTAAGAGTTAGAAATACGTGAAATGTGGTATATTTAAAAAATATCTGAAATGGAAATGATAGAGCTTCTGTTTAATTTAATTCAGTCATTATGAGTAGTACATTTGTTTTAGCCAGCCCTAAACATTTCTCTCACGAACAAGCTATATGTGAGCTGTCACCTTTAAAAAGGCAGTCTGAGTTGCATTTAAATATAGTTAATTGGGGAAAAAAAAACAAACCGAAAAATAGTGGGCAAGCAAGCATCAGCTTATTAATAAATGTAAAAAGGTGAATTTGCTGCTGTTAAGCAGTGAATAGGTCATCAGTTTTGCAGAATTGCTTGTTAGGACAGAGTTTCTCAATAGCATTAGAACTACTAGATTATGGCACTCTTTTCCAGTAATTTTCCCCCTCTAGTTTGTTCACAGTACTATAAAGTTCATAGAGAATAGCTAATTGTTGGAAGGGAAGGGAAGGGAAGGGAANGCTTTTTATATTCATGTAAGTAAAGAAGAACAATAGTTTACCATTTTTTAAAAAATATTTAGGTGACAGCTAATGCAAGAGGCAAATATTGCTTTTAGTTGAGATGTGAAAATGAGACTCAAAATGAAAAAGTAGTTTTTCTTTATGTACAGTATCACTATTTATTGTAGAGAAAAGATGCCTCTTATTTGTGCATTTGGTCAATTTTCCCCTCTTGGCTTTACCAATGCTGAGGAGAAAGGGAAGAATTGGGTCCCTCAACCTGCTGGCCACATTCCCAGTGCAGTCCAGGATACCACTGACCACCATTTTGCCACATGGACAGTTGGGCTCCAGCATGTCCTGCTGCCTGGCATCATTCTTCCCCAAGTAGTCCCTAGTTCTCCCTTTTCTGTACTTCTTGTATGTGGAAATGCTGTGCAATTATAAAACTATGTAAAGCAAAGGAAAGTTAGCTTGGTTGATTAATGGGTCGCATAATGTTATTACTGAATAACAATATGGAATTGTTAAGTAGAGAATTTAAATCTCTAATTAGTCTCATCTGTTTTTTCTTATTTTAAAGTCAGTGAATGCGAGTAAATGAATGCTAGCTATTAGAAAGTATTAAAATTTTATTGCTGCTTTTCCTGCGTTTCAGATGATTACTAGTATTTTTCTTAATTACGGCCACTAGATGTCACACTTCACCGATGGCAGTTTGAGAAGTTGATGGTTGAACTGGGTTGTGGAATTGGGAGGTGACCTGCCACTTGGTAGTGAGGCAAGGTTAAGTATATTTACACCTTCATTGAGGGAGAATGTTTGTGCAGCCTAGCCTAGCCCTACTTTGTGAAACCAAGAAAATTTTTGTAATTTTGTAACCTTTCTTTCTATATTGTTTCAGCTCCCAAGCAGATAGCAATCCATTTTCTAATTGTTGATGACAGTTATATCTAGTTCTCTTGTTCTTTAAGGGTTTTTTTGCAAAAAACAGCTGATTTCTGTGCTCTCCCCCAAAAATGTTTTTCAAATCAGAAACACAAAACATTGCAAGTAGAATCATAGTAGCCAAATACAGTATTTAGCTGAGGTAAGGAGAAGACAAGATGCCCAAAGGCTTTTTCAAAGTGATTTGCCTACCAACTCCTTTGCTTTCTGTATGGTCACTGGGCTAATAAAGGAAATAATCCAGTGTAGGTCTCTTGACTCTCAGAGCAAAAGCCTCATTACAACTAGCAAAGCCTCTATGCTTTGCAAAGACTCTCTCCTCAACTAAATAACTTTCAAAAAAAAATCTTAAGGAGATTAATTTATGTTTTGTAAACCTCATACTATTTTTCTCCTCTCGTATATATTGCCTTTTTTCCTAAATTACCTCTAAAGGGTCCTGTCCAAAACCATGAGTAGTATTTTAGGTGAGACTTCATTTGAGCCAAATACTGTAGTGTAATTCCTTTCAATGGCAGAAAAGTATGATGCTTCTGTCCTTTAAAAAAAGAATAATAATCTGTTGCAGGTTTTCTCTTCTTACAGTGCCATCAGAGTCCCTTTGGTTTGTGATGTAGCATAATCCTCATAAACTTTTCTTCTGTGTGCTGTCTGGCCAGCTAGATCTGATTGCAATATATAAATTTTTTTTCCTTGGCTGTATATGATGTGCCTGTCAGTTTCTTGGCATAATTTCAGGCTGTCACTTTTATAATTTATTACTTCATGGGATACTTTTTTACTACATATTTGGTAGTTACAGTCCCATTCTTTGTCTTTAAATTGCATGGTTGAGAGTAACTGATTTAAGAGACATGTTTACTGCTTTTGCAACACATTACTAAATAACTAATAAATTAATAAGTCTAATTAACTGACCACACCACTATTGCTAATTTGTACCAATAGTATATTTCACGTTACTGTACACAATCACCTATAAAGCTCATCATCGTCACTTTTAAATCTGATGACAGGTTATTTTTTCTGGAGTAACTTTTCTATGCATCACAAGGCGGTACTGCCTTCTACCTCCAGTTGCTGCCTTCACACTGCTGAAGGCACCTACTTCTGTTCCTGCTGATGCCACTCAGCACTTGGATTGTTTGGCCATTGGTCTGTTTTTCATGGTCATCATTATTTTTCTGCAGTATTCAGGGCAAATAGTCACCTGTGGTATTTGTATGTTTGCTCTGATATATACATGTGTACCAAGTACCATGTGATCTGACCTTTTGCCCACATTATTTTTGCAACGAGTATGAAGTCTACAATGACTCCACTACTTGGAATTTGTAGTTCTTTGTGCTCCATGTGGTTTTTACTGTGCACACAAGTATACAAGAACCTGTCTCGCTGACTACTCCAAAGGTGGTAGTTCCTGCAGCCTGTTGTCAGTCAGGAGTGCTGGTATGACATGATGGGCTGCTCTCAGACTCCACCAGATTGTAGCCCAGACACTCATGTTGCAGAACAGACATGCAGAAACTGCTGTCTTGGTGCTAAAGAGTCACCAAATTCTAGAAGTGTAGAACATGCAGTCAGTCGGTGGCAAACATACATAGCACTGGCACTGCTGGGAAATGTGCTGCCCATGACTGACCTGGGCTGTACAGGAGCATTTCTGGAACTAGAGAATAAGCTTTGCACAAACACAATTGGTGTAGTGTTGAATATGTTACTATATTGTTAATATTACTTCTATATGTTGTATTGAATATGTTACTGTGAACTAAAGACTTCAGTCTTGTGAAGCACCACAGAATATCAGTGAGGGAGCATCTGTTATTACATAACATCCATGGTGTTACCATGAGCATTAAAGCACAAAATTTGCGTGGGTTCTCCTGCATGCAATTGTTGTATCCTGTCTCCAGCTGCTCATTGCAGTGGGAGAGGCTGGAGGAGCAGCAACTGCAAGATCATCTTGCATCTGATTGCATATGTAGGCAAATGAGAAGGTCATTTGTAAATAAATTCTGTTAGCAACTTTTTCCAGGAGGTTTAAGGCAGAAAAGGCTTGGTTTTTTGGTGTTTTGCAGTGAGCTTTTTTTTTGTTTTGTTCGTTGTTGGTTTTTTTGGTTTTTGGTTTTTTGGGGCTTTTTTAAGATCTGGTGATTTCTAAAGGCAAACAAGTTTGCCTTTTAGGAGAAAGAGAGTATAGCACCTTATATTAGCAAACAGAACTATCTGTCTGTCTCCAGGGTTTGGCAACTCACGGATGTAAGTGTTCCTTTAGTCGCAGAATGTAAAAGAGGAAACAGACTGTTCTCTCAGACCTTGGGCAGCAGCATATCAGAAGCTTGATGGCTGTACTGCAGTTACAGAATAGGACTTTCTCTTGCTGAAATTG
>VYZP01010265.1:0-14280 GCA_013400635.1 Hypocryptadius cinnamomeus
AATTTGACCTGTGGCAAAGACATTTCTCAGTGCAGTTCAAACTGGGATAACTCAGCCGTAAATGAATTGAAAAAAATCAGTCTTTATTTGATAGAAAATATGCAAACCTAGAAAAACCCCCTGCTATTTATGCAGACTTTCTATGACATAGTTAGATTAATTTTAGATTCTGGAGGTGGTGCTGTTTTGCTGTTCTGTATTTTTAAAGACCTGTCACCACACAAACATTGACTCTATCACATATCATCCAATTGTGCTATTTCCCCATAGCAAAGTCAAGAATGTGAGTTTGGGAGGAATGTGTGCAGGTGAAAGTCCTGGAAATGAATCCAGGTCTCTTGAGCCTCAATCAAATACTTTGTCAGATTACCTTTCATCTAGATGAGATTTCTTGCTTTACTTTTGCAGAGACACCAGCAGCAGGCCTGCACAGAAATAACACTGAATTACAGGAATTGAAGCAAATGTCAGATCGTTTTCCACAGTAGTTGTCACTCTTTTTGTCACAGGGCAATTAATGTGTAAGCTCAAAGTTCTGGAATAAGAATCTAATCTGTTCCAGTTTCTTCCTCTCTCACCCTTTAAAAAACAAACTGTGTCCTTCAGCCTTGACTACTCCGGGCTGAACTCCCACTTGAAGCACATACACAGGAACAAGCTCTTGCTTCTGCTCACATCGAGATCCTGAAGCTCCTGCTAAAAAAGAAAGAACCATTTCTAAAAATGAATCAATCAATTGAATTATCTTTTTCAGAGCTAAAAATACATATAAACTAGTTAGAATTTTTTTGTTTGAGTGTTTATTCTTCTCATGTATTTCTGGCTTTGCCTGAGTTAGACTGAAACTCACAATATCTAATATAATTCAGAAACATTTTCTGTCTAAAAAGAACTTGAATATTTGAATGATTGACAGACTTTACAAAACTGATCATGACTTCTCCACAACATTGACTGCTCAGTGAGCGGTCAGATATTGTGCAGTTGGAGAACAAAAAAAGCAAGTGTGCTATTTGCTGGAATTGAAATATCAATTAATTCCTGTGATAAGTTAATTGATATACTTAATGAAGAGTGATATTTTTCTTTGATGTGCAGGAAAAATTGTGCCATGAGTATCAAAAAATGTTTGCTAAGTTTGCTGCAACAGGTAATTGCTCACTCTCCTCTTTTTGAAAAATTTTGCTTCAAGGGGGGGTGAAGCTTTTGAACTGAAAATGAGCTTACTGAGTTCACTGAGCTTAATGCCTCCTGTCAGACTACATGCATCTGCCTCCCTGAATAACCTAAAATAGAAGTTAAACTGGAAAATACAATAGTTCTTGCACAACCTTTGTTTTATTTATTCATCTCAGAGGAAAAGAACGGGCCAAGAAAAAAATTTATGAGGCGATTTTTCACTCTTTAATGGACTTAATTTTAAAAATAAGTCTGTGTTGAGGCTCAATTCCTCCTCCCATTTTCCCTGGCAACTTTCAGTGCATCTGAAGTCGTTGCAACTGCATGGATCTCGGAGCCCAATGGTGGCAAGCTGTGGTTAAAACACACAGAGGTAGTGAAAAAGCTGAAATGCTTTGTGATTATAAAGGATCTTGTTTGTCTTCAATGCTGGCCATGACTGACAAATAATTATGAGCAGTTATAACAAATAATTATGAAAGACTTAGAGTCGAAGTGCAACACTGGAAAGTGCTCTGATCTTCTCCTGCTGAGAGATATCAAAGGAACTTGATTTAACTTCAGGTAAATTAGATTAAGTAGGATCTTGGTTGTTGTATTCTCCTCATAATCAGCTTGGGATTCTTAGCTGTGGATGATAACCATAGCCTAGAGTTAGTTTAACTGGACTGATGAAGCAAATTCCCAACTCTCTGTTCTGGAGATCCTCAAGTTCTGATGTAAATTCACATATCTTGATCAAGAGCAGACCAGGCTCAGTTCACAAGGACTGTGACTAATCAGTGCCCATCCCAGGAGAGAGCTTAACAAATGACTGTCCCCACGGCAAGAGGCAGTTCTTTCCAGCTGGCATTCCACCTTTTCTCTATTGTCTACTTCTCCAAGTCTGATTAGATGGGAAACAAAGGATGGAGTTGAAGTCAGGAGAATAACCTAGAACTCTTCAGACGTGTGCTCAATTTGTTATTTTACTGATCCATTAATCTGTGTTAAAAACATAGAATAAATAATTAGTAAACCACCCTTGTACAGAAATAAAAACATCAAATTGTATCAGTTACTTACCAGTTCTATTGTAGCACACAAAAAAATAAGTTTGAAAATACTGAAAAATACAGCCCATGCCTAGAGCTGTTTAAATGCTTCAAAATAAAGTTTTCATAGTTTGTCTTCCATAATCTTTTCTTTGTCCTCTTTCTCACGCACAAAAGGCTAAAGCCATTTTCTTCTGTTTGAAGAATTTTCTCCCCTGAATTGCAGTTCCCTGAAATGCAGCTGGCCTTTAATGAAGCAAATAGGATTAGGCCACTGGAAGAATAGTTTATCCTGATTTTTGAAAATCTAAATCCAATATTGTTTGAATGATGCTGGCCCTTCCTTCATCAATCCTAGTCCAAAAGATGTTTTGAACTTTCTGTCAAAGTACATTGTATAACAACAGGACAGTGATATGGGTTACTGGAATATCTCTGCTCTTTGTAACAGAAAATTTTATCCATCTGACACTCTGTAGCATTTTCCATTGCCACCGTATAAATACACGCAGTAGAGAAGCAATATTTTGTGCTATCCCACTCCAGGAAACTCCAGTCAGGCTAAAATGGCCACTAAATCCAGACTTGAGAGCCACAGGCAGGTCAGTGCAGGCAGCCCACAGTACAACCACAGTGCAAAATAGAGGTATTAGAAGCCTCACAAAACAAGCCAGGTCATCCAGGTAACTGCACGGTTCTGCCAAGAAATCTGCTTCAGAACTGGAGGCTGCTCCCAACTTGGTTACGCCAGTCAAGGTCGCATCTCATCTTTTCCCTACTTATGTAAGTGGAAAAACCCTGCCAGAATAGTTCTGCTGGCCTGAGCTGGAGTGATTTGATGTGGGAGCCTGTCAGAACTGCCACTGAAAGGATGAACAAAGACGTAATCTCTGGCAGTCAGCACTGAAATCTGCCTTTGCTATGGCCAAATTCAGTGCTGCCAGTTCTTCTCAACTGTGCTGGCTCTGCCTTTTGAACTACCCAAATATGAAGCCAAAAATTTCCCTGTGTATCCTGTAAACAGTACAGTGAAGAAACATTCACGTAACCATTTCCTTCCTGGTTTCCACTGACCCAAATAATGCTGTAAATGAGACTTTCGGACACGCTGTGCTCTTTGGCTGACGCCAGGTCTGTGTTGTAATCATCATTCCTGATCTGCATGGGGCAGATTCTGTGCAGCAGGTCAGAGGTTGTTGTGAACATTTGTGCTGTTCCCCTAGATGTTCCTCAGCTGCCACATGCAATCCTGGCTGCATTTTTCCCTTCTCCAAAGGGGTAGCATTTGAAGAGCCAAAGGATCTGCTCTACCTTTGGCAAAAAACCTTTGGTTGTTCCTTGACTTTTTTATGGTTTCTCTATGAAGGAAAAATCAATCACTGCAATATAACATGGAGAAGAGATAGTGCAGGTTTACAGCAATTGTTTCCAGAAGATCACATCTACCCTCCCTGCTGTGCCCTCTGTATCATGCAGCATGCATTTTTCGTTTTAAGGGTGGGAAATTGCACAATTGTGATACTGTCCTTCAGAGAATCATTTGGTTTAGTGGGTTAAATGCAGCTCTGTTGCAGTTAAATTCATATATATTTCCAATCTGGTGTTGTTGCACTCACTTCTGAGAGGTCTTTGTAGCCTAATGGACAAGAGGTGCACTTGGTACACTTTTTGGGGACAGAGGGTGCAAGATAAGTGTAGGGGTATGGATTTCTCACCACTCCCATTAGTTATGGCCATGAGGATGCCAGCACATTCCATTTCCCTCCTACTTGATGAACTCTCCTTCATCCCAAGCCGACTCACCCAAACTGGGTAGCAGTGCCACCCAAACCGGGTAGCAGTGCCACCCAAACCGTGTAGCAGTGCCACCCAAACTGGGTAGCAGTGCCACCAGCCCACACGGCTCCCATCATGTCAAGCATTCACTGAACTGGTTGCATCTACTCCAGACATTTTTGCCTTTATCCTGCCTCTGTTTTTTGCTCATACCTTTGAAAATATTGTATACCAAGTCAGATTTTCTGCTTAACCATCTGCATACTATACATGTATATTACAGTCCACCACCCCTATAACCCAGTTTCCTGTTTTCTTCCAAGTTCACAGTCTTTGTAACTTCATTTCCTAGACACACATAGCTCTGTCTAATCTCACGATTCTTTCTGTTGCACTCTCAGTCCTCACCCTTGGCTCCATTACTTCACAGCACTCTGTCTCCACCTAGCAATCCTTAGTCTTTTCTCATGCCATTTTTATGGCCAAGATCAGCACTTACTTCTTTACCTGAGCTTTGTTTCTCATCTGATCCAGTGCTGCTTTTTCCTGTGTATGCATCAAAAATGAACCTTTATATTGTGTCTGTCTCACTCTCAACATGAGACTCTTGGGTCACACAGAGCATCTTCCTGCATTACTCATAGCACCTATGATGTTATATAAATGATCCAAATGGGCACTGTATCAGGTAAACTATGTCATACAGTCTGGACCATGGCCAGAGCACAGACGGAGATTTCTATTCATGGCACCAATCCTCTGCTTGTTCCCCTGTTCTTAGCATATTCTTTATCTGAGAGTCCAATTCCTGTATATTTTCCACTATGACTCAAAAGACAGAGGCATTTTCATTTTCTTCCCATTTTCTCAATCTTTTGTGCATCAAAAAAAAACCCATTAAGGAATACATTGCAATTAGCACTTCCTCAGATGCACTCATCTGTCAAGAGCACTCAGCAGAGAGCCAGCTTTCTGCAGGTGGGTAACTTAATGCCTCCTCTTACAATTTTTATTTATCTCAAGTTAATTGCCAGAAGTGGAAAGCTCTCAGTGTTCTGCATTGAATTCATGATCATACAAATACTTAGGATGATGGATTGTGTGTCTGTGACAGCTATCAGTAAACCAGAGATAGAACAGGAATTCTCAGAGCAAAAACAAGAGCACTTGAAAAAGCTGGTGCAGACAGGATGGAGAAAAAGACCTGAAGTTGATACACATTTGGCAGCTGTTGAGACTCCTCAGGTCCATTCTTGATGCAGTACTGTCCTTGTTTATAGATGCAGGCATTTCTCCCTGCCCTTATTTTTATCACTTCTGGGAAAAGTGTCTTATACATCAAGTGAAGTACACACCACCAGCACTAGCACATTTTCAGCACTGTAGTGAGTGAGGCCTGATAATAGGGCTGTGAGGTTACCCCATGACAGAGCAGAGCTTGGCATCTTTGTATGACAACTGTTTTTCAACCTGTTCTAGAGCAGAACAAGAATGGGAACTTTTGCTGTCTCCCAACAAAATATCTAATAAAAGCCATACTGCCACTATGAATCAAAACAATAGGTGAGTTCATCTTCTGCAAGGCACTGTGCAAACAAAAGCAATTCCAAGTCCACAGAGCCAACATTCCCAAGCCTTCACCCGACAGTCACATTGTCCTTTGAGTCAAATGGTTGGCCCTGCCTTGCATAAAGCTATAAACTCTTGTGTATTAGCAGGATGAAGCCCAGAAAATTATAATACTGATTAGCCCCCATCAGTAATTTGCTAATTCCTTACAGATGCCAGGGGGTGCACGCGTTGTGGGGGAAGGCAGCAGGGGCAGAGCAGCCCTGCTGTGATGCACCAACCCACCAGGCTCTGCACAAGAGGAGCCTCACAGGAGGTGTCGCCTCGAAGCAGGGACTGCCTTGCCTTTCTCAGCAAGCTCTTCCCAACAATGTTGCTGGTGCATATACTGTTGTGAGAAGCCAGCTGGCTGCCATCTGAGAGCAGATGCCAAGTGGCTGTCAGATTGTCATCTTGAGTTTTAGTATTCAACCTGTCTTTCTGTGAATTGGCTTTTGGCCTTTTTTCCCCCCAGGGAAGAGTTGTTCCTCAGCCAAAACACCTCTGATTTATCCCCTGTAAAAGAAATGAAAGTATGAGTCACTATTACTTCTGGTGAAACAATTTATAAATCTGAATTTGAGTGCTTCAATTTTTTTTTTCCACTTCTTTTTTTTCTGTAGTTATGTAACTTTTTCTCTTCCGTTCCTAAAAGAAACCCCAGGAAAACACATAACAGCCACTTCAGACAGTTTAGTCATTCAATCTGTCCATTATGTAATTAATTAGAAAAGCTGAGAGAAATACAGTTCTTCAGTGTCTGACCTCCTGATGGTCATATTTTAAGTTTTAATAAGAAGGCTGGTTGCACATCATCTTCAGTATAGTACTGGTCAGGCTTGGAGAAATGTCAGCAATTTATCCAAAGATGCAAGACAAAATGAAATGAAAACTAACTAAAAAATACTCAAAATTAAATGGCAAAAATCCCTGGAACAATTTTTCCATGAGTAGTGGTCCAAAAGATGCAACTTCAAGTACTCTTAAAGAATTGCTACTTTTATGAGAAGTGCTTCACTCTTTCTCTTTGGGAATGGAGTAATTTTCAGTTGTGTCATGACAGGCAATTTAACTCACTGATCTTGTGGGCAAATAATACCCTTAAGAGTTCCAGAGACTGGAATAGAAAGAAGTCGTTATTGCCATTGAAGCAAGAAAATGTCTGTTGGGAAGATATTTATGTAAGTAGAAAGGGTGTGTTTTCCATCAGAATGATCAGCTATAAAACATGCAAAGACCCAGCAAAGAAATTGCTCCAAGGAACTTGTGCCATCATACAGGATTTCCATTCTGCATTATCATTTGACCAATCATACTTGTGATAAATACCATTAATGCAGAAGGATGCCTATTTGTTATATGAAAAAAGTAAAATACTTGTTTCTTTTCATGTTTTGGGCATTCCCATTTAACTTCTGACAATAAAATACTATTTAAGTCTATCCAATGACACAAAGCATCTGCTTGTTCACTGCCAGACCACAGAAAATAAAAGAAGGAAAAATGTTTCATATACACTCAGTTACAGAAACAGGTTTTAAGCACAAGAATCAGAGCAAAGCAAAATGCACCTTGCAGCACCCAATGAAAAGATCACAAAAATGTTGAAAGGTCTAATACAGAAAGACCACTCAGGTCAGTGCTGCCAGCTGTCATAGAACTAAGTTAATAATGAAAAAATGCATGTAATTTTAGGCCTTTTCAAGAAGAAGAGGGCTGATGTCCTGACATAGCAGAAAACCTTGGGACACTGCCAGCACTTGGCACAGTAATCGTTTCTGTATAGATTACGTAGTGAGAAATTCTGGTTTGGGTGAAGAACTCCTCATGTAACAACAGTAAGAAATTGAAATGTTAAAGTAGAGACAGCAACGGGGACCAAAGCACAACACCCAATGCAGCAGCATGCTGTTGCCTGAATCTCAGTGGCTGGGCTATGCAGGGTCCTAAAATAGGCCTTGTTTGGCATCTTTTGCATGTCCTGAAGTACCACATCATAATTTTCTTGAGGTTTTTAATTAAAAATGTTCTCTTGTTGGAAAGAGTCAAATCAGGCACCTTTTCCTTTATGGACAAGCTTCTAGTAAGTTTGAGTCTCCAGGAATTTGTAATAGCACCAAGAGAGGAATTTGTAATAGCACCAAGAGAGCTACTAAACCACTTTAAACCATGGTTGAAACTAGAGGCATTGCAACAGTGACAGTGGAAAGCAGGTATCTAAATTACTGTGTTTCAGGGCATGAAACGCCAGACAGGAAGAAGTCCAAGCAGCAGGGCCATACCCTTTCCCCTTTCCAGTACCCTGCCAATCCTGGTTATCAGAGAACCTGAAAAGAGGATAAAAACATATTTGTCACATGTTCATTAAAATGAAAGGAACAAACCAAGCACAGACTTCTTTAAAAATATTTGGGTGGTCTTGAGAACAAAGTATTTTGTGTTTTTCTAATTTATTGTTTCTAGTCTTCATGTGTTGTTTTTCTCCACATTTCTTCATCTCCTCTTAAAATTACTGCATTTGATGGAAAGTTTGTGTCATCTGACCAGGCTCATTGAAAATGAACATTTCTCATAAAAATTTTATTTTTGTGA
Organism: Hypocryptadius cinnamomeus; assembly: GCA_013400635.1. Lineage (NCBI taxonomy): Eukaryota > Metazoa > Chordata > Aves > Passeriformes > Zosteropidae > Hypocryptadius > Hypocryptadius cinnamomeus. The sequence goes on from VYZP01010265.1 coordinate 8,190, forward strand.
AAATGTCAAATGTAAAAGAGTTTTGAAAAGCAGGAATCTTTAAAAAAAATTAGACAGGAAAAAAGATCTATTTTAAATAGCAATCCTTGAAATGTTATCCATTTTTTAAAATTCAGTTTGGCCTGCAAGAAATTACACAGGACAGTTGAACAGAAGACTCTCCTTATGGTTGATCTCCAGAAGTAACAAAAATAATGCCAATAAACAGTGAAATTGTACTCAAGAGTCCTTAAGAGCCCTAATGTTGTTTTAGTTCTGGTCTGGCCAGATTTCTGAAAACCTTTCAAAGAGGGAGAGGGAAAAGATGCTTCTGTCAGCACTGACCACATGGTCCTCCAAGGACTGGAGGATGCTCCTGGGACTATGCCCAGGCTCTTCACCGCACTGGTGGCTCTGGGAGCAAGGTCTCTTGGCACACAGTTGGGGTCAGCTCAGGGACCCCTGACAAGCACTCTGCACTTGGGCAGCTTTGTCCTTGACAACTTCCCTTGCTGGGAAGCTTCCCTTCTGCCTGCCCTGGATGATATGGCCACAACCCTATTTGCTTTCCCAGGCCATGACACTTGGTCCTCTGCTCCTCCTGTGTTTCCAAAGGCATGAACCAACACTGCTTCACTTGGAGCAACCATGTATGAGTGTGATGACTGTGCTGGACCAGGCACTGGTGAGAGGAAACATGGTTCTCCCTGGATCCCCCTGGCTAGAGCTGCTCTGCCCTGGGAGGAATGGGGCGGCACTCTGGTCTCTTTTGCCCCAGGGGTGTGTGACCATGCTGCCCACCTTGCTGCCTCTCTTTACACCCTCCAGTGTATGGCAGAGCTGATCAGTCGCAGCACCACCAGCCAGGCAGCATCATCCCTCAGCTGCCTGGCTCCTGAAAGAGCAGCTAGTCAGACAGGCTGGGACAGGAACTCCCCAGTCTCTCTGGAATGGAGAGACGGCCAACTAACACTGTGTCGACTGAAGGCTGACCGGGTGACTGTCTGAACTTCTGGACAGCAGCACAAGCAAGCATTTGACTACTCAACACCAGAGCTCTAGAGATGGGATTTCAAACAGTCCTGAAGATTTTCCATGGGATCTCCTGATTTGAAGGTCTATCCAAAGGCAAAATCTGTGTGTATTGCTGTGTTGATTGGCACCATGAGTGGAGGATCTGAGCATACATAAAATCCTTTGTGTCATTTCTGCTGCGAAATGGACCAAAGTGATAGATAAGATGTCAGTATAAACTGTTCCTGCAGATGCAGGAACAGTCACACGGGGCAGTCTTGCCATATTGTTTAGATAGGTAGGTGTTTTGCATGGAGTACAAGGGATGATGGATCCTGCCTGTGCAGGAATGGTAATAAAGGAGCATTGGGCATGAGAATTAACATTGCAGTTGTTCACAATTGTGAACATTATACTGTTTCTCCAGCTTTATTAAAGGCTCGTTTAAGTGCTTTAAAGTCTGTAATTTTTGAGGCATGCACCACTTCCTACAAACTGCTTTGAAGCCTCTGGTTGTTTCTGAACCCCTTTTGCCTTCTAGACCAATGACTCAGTCTGGCTTGGATAATATGTCTGTCTGTGCTAGGATGTACTTTATGCTGTCATAGTGCTTAGGAATCTCTTGCACACCACCAAGCCCTCCTGCCATTGTGTGGTGCCTCACCACTTTGTTCCTTTTGAGAAGCTTTCCTGGCACTTTTTGTAAGCTGTAGGCCTCTTGGTTTGCAAGCCAGGTTGCCACTTGTTTTCTGATCAGGCTGGCAATTTGCCTTTTAGCAGCTTCAAAAAGGAGATTTTCACCTCTTCAAATTCCTAGGCATATAATAAAGTCCTTTAACAGAAGTAGTGGTGTAGACATGTCTACTGTCACAATGCCACTACACACACGTAAGAAATCAAACGCTGGGCTAATTAATGTTACTTTTTGTTGAAAGCTGTCTTCTGTGACAGTCCTTCTTCCCTGAACTGCTGTAGGCCTGGGCAGATCAGGGCAGCCTTTTGCCTCCTGTCTCCTCAATTTGTTGCCAAAACTTTTTGAAACTTTCTATAAGGTCACTGACCTACAGATGAGAAAATAGATACAGCATCAGCCTACACCCCATGATGAGTAGCTGTGATCCTCCAGAGCCCTGAGTGAAAATGTCTGTCCCCATGCATGCTGCAGTCAGGGCTTCCTGCTCTGACATACTTTCATAAAATAAAAATACTTTCAATATATGGAAATACAAAGTCTTGTGTCCAGCAAAGCATTTGGGATCCTGTCTCCTAATGCAGGCTTTTAGCTCTCTCACAGAGTCCAAGCCTCACACCAATGCCAACAGCTATTTCATTGAAAACTAATGACCTAAAAACTTTACTGGATTTGGCCTACTGTTCCTGTTGGCTTCCTGCCCCATGACTATAATTTCCAATCAGTTCTAATTTAAATGACTTTTTATTATCTTTGTAGTAATCACAAGCTTACAATTAAATGCAGAATGTAGCTTTCAAAAAAAGAAGAACAAAATAATTCCCAGTAATGGCTACTTGGGGACTACAAGAACAACCTAAAAATATTCAGAGCATGTAAAAACACAAAACTGTAAAAGATTTATTTTTAAAGTAAAATTAATTGGATGAAGTTGAGTAATGAAAAATGTAAGTCAGACAGTATCAGGAGGGATGCCCCGGCACTCTATTAAACTGCAAAATAACCTTCTGATAGAAGGAGTTGGAAGCATCATTAGTCCCATTCATTTAGAGCAAGACTAGGCAAAGCAGTGAATGGAGCAATGATCTTTCTGGCCATAGAGCACCACAAGCACTTGATGAAATACCCTTGTATTGGCATTTCAGTGGAACATGTGAAACTGGTGTAGTGGTCTGTACTTCACCCATACCACACATGCCCATTATACTCCCATTTGGAAAGGAGCAGGCTGGGTTACCTGAAGCCAGAGCAGGAGGAACTGCAAATGCAGGTCTTGCTTTATGCAGAACAGAGCAGCCATGAAGGGCACTTCCAAGGGTTTGGCAGCCACAAAGTCCTTTTTCTCCATAGGTGGCTGTCGATCTTCCTGGAAAAGACAGATTCAGAGGATATCAAGCAGAGATACCAGCTGTTAGGTAAGATAATACATCTGATGCTTCTGAATTGTCAATAGAAAATAAATTTCTACATTGCTCCAGAGCCCTTTCTAGTTGCTTCAGGTAACTGAAGCCATGAAGTTTCCATGGTTTCTCCATAGATGGTCTACTCCAAAGATTCCCTGTAAAGAATTGATCCTAATACTGATCCCTAGTTCTCCTTTGCTCAGATTTACTGCTCAACACCCAATTAACGTTCTTGATGTGACACAGTTGTCTGATTACCATCGCTGTCATGTAACTGGACTAACTTAAACAACTGATGCCAAGTGGGCATCCCATTACCCCACTTACAGTCATCTCCTGAAGCATTGCACTGTTGTCAGGCCCCTCCCAGAATGACTGTAGGCAAGAACTACCATGAAGATTTTATGGAGCATCTCTCTGGCTGCCACCTCAGCAGCACCTAGGATGCAGATGCATTTAAACATCTGCTCCATGCTCTCAGGTGACAAAGACATATGAGAGAGATAGCAGACAATTAAAATTCAGTTTATGAGTGGGAACACTGGTTCGGCTACATAGATCACTTCAGAAAGAAAGTTATTTTTCAAGGGAACAGCAACACTGTATAGTTAAGCAAACCATAAACTCTGGGGTTACCTTGAGAAGATGGATTGCTGAAATCAGTGTTTTTCAACATTAACCTTTTCCTTCTGGAAAGGTCAGTTCATGCCTCTATTTCAATGAACATCAGAACTTAAGTGCTATAATTAATGCATCTTAGGAGCAACCATCCCAAGAGGGGGCCCTGTCAAAGCTGTAACAGCATAAAACAAGGGGATTTGTGTGGTTTTTCACTGTGCCACATGTGGCTTTTACAGTACTAGCATAATGCTCTTTTGGAAATCCCTTAGTGACAGCACACTTAATTTGTTCTACATTTAGGTTACCACTTCTCAACAACTTACAGGGGGGGAAAGGGGCTTTGGTTTTTTTTTTAGCTACAGAAGTAAGCAGAGATATTATGGTACTGCAGACCAGCTCACACAGCATCTCCGCACCTTAACCTTACTGCAGCATCCTAGATTTGTGAAGATGAAGTGACGGCAGATTGGAGGCTTTTATTCCAAGATTTTTGCTGAAGTTTGGAAACATTTTCAACCTTGAATAAGCATTTCCTTATACAAATGGCTTATTAGGCAAATAATCCCTCATTTCCTCATCTAGGAATGATCTTATTTACCATCATTAAGTTATTGCTCCTACTAACAGAATTAAAATGCATCAAACATCCTTCAGGTTTGCCAGTAATTACCTATTTGCAAATTGGGCTCTATGGCCATTATGTTCTTGCACACACAAGAGGTGACTCTTTTAAAATGCAGCCTTAGATGACAATATTGGGAAGCTGCTCACCCTACTATGAAATATACATGTAAAATGTGTGAAGGGTCTGTCAGAGAAATGTTCCCCTATAAAGTGTAACTTAATCTTACGAGTACTAGGTGTACTAGTCACTGAAATTGCAGGTTTTGAGTCTCCAAGCTTGTAGTTATTCCACCCTATTGGACTTTTATGACTTTCTAACCCAAGCCCTCACTCAGAGACACAAGGCAGCACAAAAAGTGAAAACAGCACAGGATGTCCAGGCTCAGCAGCACACTGATAGAATCACTGTGCCATCCTCCCCTCTGCTGCGACAAGTGCTTTTACCCTGTTCCCTGAAATATTCTGGATAAATCCATGCAATTTGTTGATGCTGAATATATTTTTTGTTACTCACTTAAAAGGTTAAACTTTTTGAGGTTATAGAAAAGAAAACCAAACAAACCTTTCAACAAGCACATATTAAGCTTTGCTACTCTGGGCTAGGGTAACCTTTGAAAAACATGCTTAAGAAAACAGAATACTTCTAATATGCCACACATCTCCTAGATTCTGTAAGGTCCATGTAAATATCAACTTTTTCAACAATTATCAGGAGCCACTAAGTGATAAAGAGAGAAGAGCATTCCTAAAAACAGCAAGACTGCATAACAAAGTTCCTGTTATCTACCACTATTTGAAATTACAACAGTGTCTCCCTTGATATTACTTGTGTAAGAAAATGCCTTCTCACCAGAGGAAAGCCCAGGCAGATGTAAACTAAATCTCCAGTTGTTTCGGAACAAGTTAAGTTTTCACTTGTTCCAAGAAGTTAAAAAACTAAGAGGAAAATCATATTCTTATTTCTTGAATCTAGCTCGCATTATCACACAGACAAGTTCTTAAGTCAAGATATTTTAAGGTCAGAATACTCATGAAGATACAATCAAGGCTCTGTCTGAAACTCAGAGGCAAAATTAGAGCAAAGTTATTTGGGAGAAATGGAAGAAAAATCTACAAAAAAGACTCAAAATGAGTCAGAGGGCAGAAGGATGACAGACCATGTTTGTCTAAAAAGATGCCAACTGTACACAAGGAAAAATGTGCTATGAAAAAAATTGTACATACATCAGTTGGCAAGAGTTTAATAATTTTCAGTTCTCGCTGGACAAGTAAGCTAAATAATTCAAGGCACTTTCACAGCTATTGAACTTAATTTATGAGCCTAGATTGCTGATTTTGCGTATGGTTCAGGGAAATCTGCACCAGTCCATATCATTATCACCTTCAATTCTAACTCTCTTACAGTTACAGCAGTTTGGGAATGTTCAGTGTGAAAATTAAGTGTTTTACAAAAGCAGAGCTGGTGAGATTCTGGCTTTACACGTGATTCTTCACTCTTCAGTCATTGCTGCTTTTGTTTCTAATTATCTCACATTACAGAACAGGAGAAGTAATCCAGAGGCAAGTGGAAATCCACTGTGCTGAGTGCTCTAAAGACAGCTAGAGACAGGCCCTGTCACAAGCAGCAGGAGAAACAGCAGCAAGCTTCCAAAAGGTAAGAAAATAGCAACTGTTTAAGAATATTTTGCAGGGCTGGATTGTTGAAGGATTATGTGTTATGTCTACTGGGGCTGCCTCATTTTCAATTAATATAGTTACA
>VYZP01010269.1:1829-12031 GCA_013400635.1 Hypocryptadius cinnamomeus
CAGCCCATGACAACTGATCTGATCACTAACAGTTAAGCAAAAAAATCTACCATTTAAAACACCAACCTTCTACTTTATAGCTTTGAATTGAAAGCAAAGTAACAGAAAGCAACATGACCCTCTGGGCCTTGCCTTCCTTTAGCCAGCCACAGAACAAAGGGCAGGAATCCAAGGGAAAGGCAATTTAATATCCTGACAAAAGCACACAATAACATTCCTATAAATAGTACGGTGACTCCTTATTGGCACAGATGAATTGGATTGTACAATTTCTTACTATAGCTAGTACAGAATGAGAGATATACTTGATTTGCCTGCTGTTATTTAAATTAGGTTGCAAGAGAGCTAGGGAGTGAGGCTGCCAAACGATTGCTACTGCTTTTTTCTTTGGCATGTGTACAGCTCTGTTTCTAAAACGGAACATTTTACATTGAAAACTCTAGAATGATAATCTGAGAAAAAGTTCATTAAAGAAGGTAGAAAGCACAAATTAACTANATCTGAGAAAAAGTTCATTAAAGAAGGTAGAAAGCACAAATTAACTATTTTTATTCTTTCTTGTCCTGTCTCCCAAATACCAGAAGAGCAGAAATAACAGAAACACAATATATAGCTACTTCTCTTTTCTGGTGGCTGATATGGAAGAATATTAGAAAACTACATCAATTTACTCTCATTTCCTTCAAACAATTGAGAGAGATAAACATTCAGCTACCAATGAACCACCAAGCACACTGGACACTTGTTTCACAAGTGCACACAATTTGCTAAATTCCATATTCCCTGTGAGAAATATCAAAGATCCCACTCAGTGAAACAAAGCACAGATGTCCTCAGGCAGCTGAATTTCTTCCTGCCAGTACAGATACCACTAAACAAGGCACAACCCTACTGGCTGCTAGAGACATGAATTGCTGCTGCCTGACCCCAAATTTCCAGCAGTTCACTGTGTCATTTATCTGCATTTTCAAGTCAAAATTTCATGATCTGCATTCCAGGAAAGTAAGGGCAGAAAGATTACTTCTTCTGAGCTTTAAGATACCAAATGTAAATTTGAAGAATACTAAATGCCAAGAATTTTAGCACCTCTTGGGAATTTTGCTTAGGTCTCACTTATGTAATGAATCTAATGATACAGAATCTCTTTCTCTCAAACTAGGAGCTACAGTTGTACTAGTCCAAGATTATGATATGAACTGAAAGCAGTCTCTGACGTAGTTTACTTCACATATTAGCAAACAAAGACAATGAAAGACCATGCAACAACAACTTCATGGCTGCTTACACTGCCAGGCTTCCAGATTAATGCATTTTTTCCCTCTGGTCATGGAAAGAAATTCTTTCTTCTACATATTGGTACTCTCACCCTCAGTGTCATTCTGCCATTGAAGTATCTACAAAATGGTGCTCTCCCTCTGTGCTTTCATGAGATTAACACTAAAAAATAAAGAGTAACAAACCTCTCACATGACTCTAGCCAAGTGCATCAAGTCCCAAGCATGAGGAAGCTGTGCTACTGGTGTGCTCAGTGGCATATTCCCTGAAATCCCCCAAGGGTGAGATACTCCATAGACTTCCAGACAGCCTGCCTTCAGCTGGCCAGAGCTCCTGGGTGTACTGGAGAGTGAACAGCTGGATACTCTCACACAGAAGTAAGCTGCTGGCTAATCTTGGATGCAAAACCATTGCTGAAAGGTCCAGAATTTATGAAGTGAAGGAATTCTATTTTGTGACAGTGCACATGTAGAGGGTCAGTGCTTCTAAGACTTCTCACAGATTCCAGCTGTGAAGACAGGACACGTTCTTGTTTCCATACACAATGAAGGGAAATTTCCATATGCTTCCATTTAACTTCTGTATCTGACTGTGGTATGTATTTTCTGAGGGCCTCCACACAGAGCTCTGGGTTCTGACACTTCTCTTTCTGAATCCAGAGATGACAAACCAGGTTTCAGGGCACCTCAGATATTTTCCTTATATGAAATTCCACTTTTGGTCTGGTATTTTGGTCTTGAGAGCAGATAAAATTCTCAGTGGCTTCAGTGGGAGTTTGTTCTCAGAGCCTGAGGACCTGGGTTTGTTCTGAGACCCTCTTTCATGAGACATTCCCAGTCATGCTGGGTAGAGGCAAAGGCATAAACCACAATCACAAAACTGGACTTTCACAGAGCTTGGGATATTTGGGATTTATTTTGAGTGATCTTTAATTATAAGCACTGTACTCCATGATGTGCTGCCAAAATCATAGAGACATATTTATCAGGAATAAATGGAGCTGTGAAGACACACTGGTCCAGCCACTGGTATGAGCTGAGAAGTCTCTTAGGAATCATGGATATGCTGTCAAACTGGTAGGTGAGGTGAGAGACACTTCACTAATGTGGGCTTTGGATCAGTGTTTTGTGTACAGTGAAAAAATGGTTTCCATTTCCCTGATAACAGTGAAATGGAAATGCCAATCTAAGAAGTGCAGGTTTGAGGTTCTGGCACACACTATCTTCTGATTACTTCTGCCTCCCTCTAAACTGTGTTTGAGAGGTTTTGATTGTATTTCCAAAGAACTAAATGCAGGTAAAGAAAATTGTCCTCAAAACATTGAAATAGTCCAGTGGTAGTTATAAATGACAAGTTCTGCATGCTTATGTGTACGGAAAAGAGTCAAGTGGTCGTCTTGGTTCTAGTTTTGCTCTCAGCTGAAACCAATGGCAAAGCCCATTTCACTGTGAGGAGAAATGAAGATTCATATTGTTTCCTACCTGGAAAGACAAGTATAATCTATCTGATTTCAGTACAAATGAGTTCAGTCCAGAGGACAAAGGGAGCAGCAGTTATATTTCAGATCCATATCTGCAACACACTACTCTCTGCTCTGAGTAACACAAAGGAGCATCAGTACTTACTCTTCTCCCCTTAGGTCCCTCTGGCCCTGATGGTCCTCGTGCCCCTGAAGGTCCCTACATGTCAAACAAACTTATTATTCACTGTCTTCTAAACACAGGTTCCTGAAAATTACAAGGCTTATGCACCTTGAATAACAATAAATGCAAGAAAAGCAAATCAATCACTTTCACTCAAGGTTCAAATTCTATTAATTGTGTTTGCACAATTTATGTAGAAAAATCTAATTAACAGACTCTATGTAACATTATTTTTACAAAACACTTATGTGACTGTTGGATAGATTACTTCTAATATCCCAAAATTTTTAGAAGATACTTGTATTTCAGCAACATTATGTTAAAATGCATGAATATTTTCTGAAAAAAAGGTTCATTTTTTTATCTGTATTGAAGACCCATGGTAGACAAATTATAACAATTATACACAGCAGATTAAAATGTAATTTATTGTTTATTAACAATGAAACTGAACATAATGAATCTATTTATACTGTATTAGGCACCAATGAATTTAAAAAATATTATGCAATTATTAACCATCTTTGCAAAATTCATTTCTCTACTTGTCTCAATGGAGTGATTTTTAAATGGATGAGTAAATAATATAATTACTTTTCCCTCTCTCACAGATCATCCTGGCAAAGAGCAAGGGAACAGATTCTGTCTGGATGGGTACATTTTCATGACAGTTTTATAGATTGCAGTACAAACTAGAAACCATTCTTAGCTTCACCAAAGCAAAAAGACAATTTGAAAATAGTTCATTTTATGTTAAACAAAAGCACCACCCTATACCTACAGGTAATCCTTCTGGCCCCACAGGTCCAGGGCCTCCTGGAGGTCCTGGATAGCCCTAGAATTAAAATAAACACAGAAAAGAACAGTTTTATCTAAATTGCTATTATAGCAACAGCCAAGCCTGCAGCACATTTTCTACAGAACTTCAACAAGGACATGGCCATGGGCACATGTGCATGGTCTGCCACTTCTGCCCCCCAACCCCCTCTGGGCTTCACAGAGTGCTGTGTCCTGCTTCAGGACAAGGGCTCTTGGCAGGAAGCCAGTCCTCCCACAGGAGAGGCACCCAGGAGCTGTTTGGGAAGCGCTGGGCAGTGGAATTAGAGGTGATGATATTTACTAGTCTATCTACTAGAATAACCTGGGTTATCCCAGTTAACACAGGAAATGGTTATTTTACTTTCCCTGATTTGAATTTTCCCTGCTTAGAGCCATGTTTAAAAAATGCAATTGCTCTGCTGTTTCATTCAGCAGATCACTTTGCAATATCGCTGCTGCAGAAAGGATAAAGCCATAAAATGAAACTTTGTAGGAACTATGCATCATAAATACTACTCTTCCATGAGGTCTGCACAGCTAGAAGGGTGAGAACTTATTACTGTTTTGGAGACCAAAGTGCCTTTGTAAGTAACATAACTGTGAATTTTACATTACTTTTAACTTACCATGACACCTTTTTCTCCAGGAGGACCTACAGGTCCTGGGCTGCCTCGCTCTCCCTTTAACAACAAAGAAAGAGAAGAAAAAGAAAAGAACACTGAACATTCTTCTCCTTTTTCTATGTCCATTGTGCACACCTGTCAGTGCATCACACTATTGGTTGAGAGACTGCCCTTCAGAAACAGTACAGAGACCTTTTTTAACTTCTTTTAAATTTCTGCATTCCTTCTTCCTACAAGCCTATCCATCTTTTCAAAAAATGACAAAACTGAATTTCCCTGTCTTCTCTTTCCTAGAAGACTGAAGAAGAGGTTTGACTACATCAGTCTCTGAGAACTGCTGCTAGAAGATGTTTTCTCTCTGTTGCGTGCATCATGTTTATAGTACGTTCCTTAATCCAAATTTCAGGAGAGCAAACAAAGAAAAAAGAATTTTTTTCCTCTCTTCCTCTTTTCTTCAGTACGTGTTAGGAAAGCACAGCTCTAAAAGGAAGGCCAGCCCTTCAACAGCTGCTGGAGCAACTGGAGTAGGGGAAGCAGGAAGGGTGTTTTTCTGGTCTTCCATACCTTTTCACCTTTCATTCATGTCACATCCAGCCCAAATATCAGACTTAGCTGTAGATTATCCTCAGAAGATTACACTTTATTACAAACAGTGCACACGACATAGTAATAACACTATATTTTATATTGCAGACTGTAATTATGCTGGAAATACATTTGTCATTTAAATCCACATAGCATGTTTACCTTGCACTACTTAATCCTTAAGAAAGGAAGACAATAAATTCTACAGAAACAGCACAGCAGTGACAATTATTGCACCATGAAGAAGCTTCCTTCCATTTGCTGATGATAAATTAATTAGTCTTTTACTGCCTTTCCCCTCCTAGCTAAACTAGCAGCAGTATCACAAGGTAATCTTTTTGAGCCAAGTGTAATTATGAAGAACAAGAAGACATGAAATTCTATGATATTATCAGTAAAACCATATGAGATTTGTCTAAATCTAAAGCAGTGGTTTCCACTGATGTATTTCCTTTCACAGATTATATAAATTATAACCAAATTTGAATGGAATTCTTAATAGTAGATTAAGACTTCCTCAATAAAATATCTAAATAGCAGACACCAGTCTAGGTGAAATAATTCAGCCCTGCAGGAAAGAAATACAAATGGTGCTGCATCATTCTGACAAACAATTATGTTTTCATCATAATTGAAGCTGACATGTAGTCCAGTAATAGTTTCCTGTTTTTCAGTTTTAAAATACTTCACCTAAATAAAAGCATGTCAAATACACTTAAGCTATTTATACTGTTCCAGACACATTGAGTCTGTCAGACTTTGCTTTCACAAACACAACTGTTACTGCACAGCAGACAAAACTCAGTCCTGTCTTTTTTATTCAGTTAATGTATACAGCCAAGTTTTACCTTTCTACTTTTGTCTTCATTATGTAGTAGTGCAAAACCAGTGAGTACTGTATAAAACAAGTATAATTTATGCCAGTTTCTCTGAAACAATAGCAGTATATTAAAGTGATATAAGAAAGGTATCAAATCTATCAACTCCAAATTAACTGTGATGTGAAATCAATGATATCAGATACAAATAACAACATTTGGATTACCAGTTATTACATCCCCATGCTCTGAAATAGCTACAGGAATATTAGCTCTGACAGTGGTCAGTAAATGATCTTTCACCAGTACTTAATCACCCCAATGGTCTTCAAAGCTGCTGAGTAGTCAGATACATTATTATACCTTTTCACCCAGGTTTCCAGATGGCCCAGCTTCTCCAGGTAAGCCAGCTGATCCCTGTATAAAAAGAAAGCAGACTTTTGCATGCATGTTGTCTATACCAGCTCATGGTGAGCAGCTCTCCAGCAGAGAGCAGGGCCCATTTCTGGCTGACAGAGAACCCCACGTCAGCCCAAGTGCACCAGTGGGACAGCGAGGGCTGCACTGGTACCCTGGCTCACAGGCACAGGAGCTGCATCCCAGCTCACCAACTGCAAACAGCTGCTGCCAGAAGGGAAACTGCCTCAATTCCATCACAATACTACCCTACCAACTTAGATCTGCCACTCAGCTCAACCTTGCACTGCTAAAAGCTTTACAAACATACAAATAAAGGTGGCAATTGCTCTGCTAGTGCTTCAGTCTGACCACAAATTTCAAAGGGAATAAATTCAGAGGAACAAAGCAAAATGCAGTCAATACAAAATTATATTGGATCAGGTGTTGTCAGAATTTTCGCTCCAAGAGCAGTAGCTCCAAATGCCTTTGAAGTCAGAGGATCAGAGCCTTTCAGGCATTCAAAATTGAAATAATTATCTTCTGAGGCTCTCTCACAAATTTCCACTGGATAGAACAAGTATGACCATATGGGATGGGAGACAGGAGAGGAAGTACTTTTAAAAACCTTATTCCTAGCACATACAATACCTTCTCTATTATGAAAGCTAAAAGAAAAAGAAATTATAGCACAAGGTTCTAATTGAGAAAAATATGACACAATGAGGTTGAAGAAAAAGCACTAAGTGCCCAGAGTACACTGCACAACTGCTCTTGGAACATGGCAGCGATGTGGAAGCTCCCAGCAGTGATATAACACACAACTGTATGATGTATGTATTGCTTTAAAAAGGAAAAAAAAGAAAGTGATATCAATTCCCACACTGGCATTGCCATCTTTATGTGTGCAAGAAGGAACTAGCATTAGTAGCACTACACTGGCATTGAAGTACAATTAAAAAAAAAAAGGCATTACTTTAAAAAAATAAAAATGCAGTCTTTATCTGTATAGTCTGGATACAGTTCAGCCTCAAGTCCTTTAACAAAACAGGTGCAAAGTAAGTAGAGATTTTATGATTACTTGTTCTCTTGGACTGCTAGCTATGCTGGAAATCCCACAGTTTGAACATATGGCAAAGAGCCAGCGATACAGCTACTTTTGAGGCTGACAATCCCGGCACAAATTACTTTATGGAAGGAACCAAAGAGATAAGCAGGCACCTCTACGGCCACTGCACTGACATATTATGTGTGGGAACTTGTGTATTATATGTCAGAACTGAGATGTCTCTTGCCTTGGCAGCAGCCAAAGATGGGTCCTGGTGATACTGGCACTGAGGCAATGGCCCCGACGTCACTGGCAGCAATGAGGGACTTTTGTGATCAATTCTGAGAGTGAGAGCTCCCAGCCAGAGCCAACAGGAGGCCTCAGTAGCAGGCAGAAATCTGTGAGACAAAGAATTACCCTGTACTCTTGTTTATCAAGGTAAGAGGTGGTGTGGAGGTACAGTTTCAAAATGCTAAAGATTAATCACCTTGATTCCCCCACTCCAGAAAGAACAGAAGACATAATTAGAGCCAAGGTGAAACTCAGACCTGTTCTCTTCCCACAGAGACACTCCTAATCTCCCACCCAATGCCATGCTGTTTACAGGACTGAAGATGCTGATCAGAAAGATGGAGAGCTGTGCCTTGCCCCAGCAGTGAATCATTTAATATACAGCCTCTGATCAAGTCCTCTTTTCAATTCAGAAGTACTGTCTTCCTGGTTTGGTTGCTCTGAGCTGAAAGAGCAGGAATAACTAGGAAGCAGTGACTGTGAATGTGCTCTTGTATTCCCCAGCACATGAGGGCAAGCCTATGGCACCCTCCAGGGAGAGGACAGAAGCTGGCTATTAAATAGACAGTTTCTTATACATTGGCTATTCCTCAAAAGTAGTTAAGAAAATTTACAGCAAAAAGACTAAGAAGGTTGATAAAAAGACGCAAAAGAAACTTGGCATACCTGGAATTGGATTTCCATGGAAAGCAAAACAATAGTCAAGATGACTAGAAGTGAAGCCAGTGAAATGCTAAAAGCAACAGGGGCTTCAGAAGGTATGAAGGGGAAAGAAACATTAACTAAATGCTCTTCCACCCCTCTATTCAAAACAGTGGTCAAGCATCTGAGACTGAGAAAATGCTAGGGCTGGTATGCACACAGGCAAGAGAGCCAAAATACTTACTTAAGAATAGAATCCTGAATTTCAAACAATTAGTAGCACCCAGTGAAAAGAAAGTACAGAGAGCAAAACATCTTGTTCTGTCAACATATTAGCCATTAAGTGATGTTTTCCCTACATCATTCCTGACAGACTTTCTGTAAGATCATGTGTCTCTTAAAATCCCAGATTTGGACTGGCTTGTTATGAAGACCAGCTACTAGGACTGGACTGAGGTTTCAACTCTCTCTCCATCTTATGCAAGAAAATGAATACAGTCCAAAGCAGATCTGATGAATCAATGTCTTCCAGCATCCCTTCAATCCTCTGGAGAGCAGTGATGGATTCCAAATATAAAACTGAATGCATTAGAAAACAAAAAAAGTGAAGCAAAAACCCTGAAGTGATTAAAAAAAGAAATCAGCAACTTATTAAAAAAATAGTCATCAACTTTCATTTACAAGGACTTGTGTAAAAGTCTCCAGTGACAATAACAGCATTTTAAAAACCTTCTTGACAGGAACATTTTGTAGAAAATGAATCAGAGACCAGATCTCACAACTAACACATGCCTGAGAAAGACAAAAACATCTTGCCAGGGCATATGCTCTGTGTTAGAAACTGGACTGCAGCTGAATAATTGAAAACACATTGTACACTTAATGCAAACCCAAGTATGGAGTAATCCATTGAAAAAACCTGGTAGTGAGAAATGAATATACAGCGAGTTGCAAACATTCCCATGGCAGCATGACAGAGACATGGGGCTCTCTGTCAGCAGTTACCATGCCAGGTTGTACTTTAATGTGTTCTTCTGTGATAATTGAAAATTGTCCAATCCAGTGCTATTTCATTTACAGTTCAGCATTCTCAAATGTTTTATTGAACATTCATTTAATAAGATAACTGCTACTATCTTGTCACAATAACATTTTTCTATTAATTTTCTGTCTATTGAGAAAGTTAGCTCATAATCAACCAGAGGTGATAATCTGAGTGAAAATCTGTGATTTGCTATGGCCAATGGAGGAAGTGAATAAGAGCAGAGATGCACCATATTTGTACCTTGCAGCTGATATTTCACTCAATTCTTTAGAGGACTCCAAACTACCTGAATATTTGAAAGGCAAAATGTACTGGCACAAATCACCTAATCTACAGCAGTGTTAAGAAATAAACAAATGGATTAAATTTTGCTTCCAGTGTAGAGTAGGGTCATTCTGTTTGATAGCACCTGTAGGGGAATGCTTGCATTTGAGGGAAGCTGCCTGACCAGGTGGGGGTAGGATGTGCTCACTGACAAAACCTGGGAAGCTCAACTGCAGATATCATGTGCAGACACTATTATGAACCCTGAAAAACAGCTGAAACCAAATGATAAAAAGAACCACTAGCAAAAAATCCTTTAAGAAAAATGAGCAACAGCTTGATAAAGCTAACTTCTAGGTACTGTAACCTCTTTCTCCATGGGTCTCAGCAGGAACTACAGCACATCAGGTCACTTAGGGTAGAAACAAGAAGCACAAGGTAAGACACAGAAGTATCTTTATTGCCCTTCACTGTTAAGTCCTTCATAGAACCCACAATAATCTCTATCCAACTGCTTTCTCAAAGGAGCTGAAGCAGTTCCTTCTTTGGAAGCCCTTGGCAATGTCCCATGCATTCACCAGACTTTGAAAAAAAAAAAGGCTTTCCTCAATTGACTTATCTTTTGGCCCATGGTTTAAAATTCTCTTTTGTGTATCCCTATAGACTTTTCAGGATAATTCAAACAATTCCTTCTGTTGAGCATCCTGAACACATCAGTTAAAGTTCACTTAATGTTTTCTTCAAGCAAAAGGA
>VYZP01010281.1:351-31746 GCA_013400635.1 Hypocryptadius cinnamomeus
AAACTAAATCTGTATTTGAAAAACAAGTTCCTGATTTTGTACCAGAATTATTCTACTCATTTCAGAGCAATTACTCTGGTTTACATAAAATGTACGTAATACTAAGGTCAAACTTTTAATGCAGGTCCTAATTATGTCTCAGGAAATACTGCTGACTGAATGTCACTTAACTTTTGTTTTGGTGTTTCCAAGGAAACACAGCTTGCTTCCACTGCCATGTGTGGAAGATATGTATTTTTTCTCGTCGTATAGTTCTCTGGATTGCTTTAAAATTCCCTTCTGTGATTGCTGCATATTTCACTCTGCATCTGCAGTGTCTTTGCGTTGAATTGAACCAGGCTTCTATTCTAATCTTGATTTACTCAGGCACCACACAGATTCAGCTGTCTTCCAGCCACAGTACATTGTAGCTGATCTTATGTTTTGGGTTTTTGTTACTGGTTGGTTGGTTTTTTCCCCCATCACTAAATGCTTCCATCACTCAAGCTCTTTTGCTCCTACACAATTCTGCAAAACGGTTCCTATGGTGACATGGCTAAATACCTCTCTGTGTGCCTTGCATTGCCCTCTGTCATCTTTGCCTTCAGAAGAAAAGGTGGCATCATGACATCCCATCCACACTGCTTTTATGACAAAGCTAAATTAACCTTTTTGGTTTGTTTTTTTTTTTTTTTCCTACAGTGCATTTTCAGTAACATTTTTTATTCATAGAGGTTCTTCATTAAATAACAGTGTGCATGAACTTTCAGTTCTTGTTCACTCTCTGTGGCTTTGCCCATATTTCTTCACCTCTGTAGAACTTACTTTCATAATTGCTCTCTGCCTGCAACACCTAACATCTCTTAACGCAAAGGGCACCCTCCACGAGATGGCCATGCTCTTGACTTTTAAAGTGCTTCAAAGGCTTTATTACAATTTCAGTGAATGGCTTCAAGTTTGTGAATGTTGCACTCATGCGTATTTATATTACTTTAGAGGCCACAGTAAAAAGGTACATGGATCAGCTGCAAGGTGTTCAGAATCACCTTCATGGGAATGTTTCCATAAGGGCAGTGGTATTGTTTGTAGGGTGTGCACTGTGCCAACCTAACAGTTCACCTGCACACCCTTTGGGAGATGCAAAGGAGCTTGGACAGCTTTTGCTGAGTGTGAGACCTTAGAATTATTGTGAAGTAAAGCATGCCCTGCAGCACAGGTTATAGTAGATTACAGCTGCTTTCTTCATGGTGTATTTTTACTGTAGCCATTCCTATACCTTGGTTCCAAATCTAGTGTTTCTGTGACTTTGTGTGCATTTTATCAATATTCCTCCAGCAACATGCCAGTTTTGTCTGCCTATAGCTTGTTGAATACAAATATGCCATAGCCCTGGGAATTATTACAGGGTACTTTGGTTTCTTGCATGGAAAAGTTCACCTTTGCTATATTTATCCCAATTTGAGATTTTAAATTTTCTTTTCAATTATTATTCTTAAAGCAAAATATTCTGGCAAGATTGTCTTTATTTATGCAGTCAATGGAAGTCTGATATTTTTTATTATTTCCATGATTCAGAAGTGAGCATAGGGAAAATCTTCTCCAGAAATACTGGAGTGTTTTCAAAATTCTGAAAGATTGTCATTGATTTGGTATTTTCAGCAGGATCCTTGCTTTAAAAAAGGCTATTAACATAACTTCTTTACAAATTGGAATTAAAAGCTTGAAAGTCACATAGGTCCTTACTGCATCTTCAGTACTATGCTTAACAGTTCTCAGTTTTTAACTTTATACTTCTAGTAAGTCTTGGAGAGTTTTGCTTATAAAGGTTGTCAATAAATTGCTCAGGTCTGAGTGCTTTATTTTTTTGTGATATGGTAGAAATTGGAAAGCTAGAGCTTTGCATTGTTAACTACCAAAAATATGAACAGTATTTCTGTATTGTAAGAAAAGTAGCTCAGTAACTTGCTATTGAGCAAATACAAGATAACTGTGCCCCCAAAAAGTGAGAAATATGCCTGAAAATACATTATTGGGAAAAGATAGATTTTATCTTATCTATCTATACATCTGTCTCTCTTTCTGTCCCTCTCTCATCTATATCAATATATCTATCTTATGTGCTTTATCTTTTTATTTTCAGTTTGTTTGGTTTTTTTTTGTTCCAGAAAGGTGGGTAATTGTAGTATGTGCTAAGCCATCTCTTCACACTCAGCTCCTGTGTTTTCACCCAGCAGTGCACATAGTATCTGTGGTCTGGAATTGTCTGTCCAGACAATAGCAACACAGGCCATATATCTGATGAAATGTGCTACCAGCTGTCTGATAAACACGTTTGTAAAGGGTCTCTGCATCTGTTAATTTGGATGAGCTGACAGAATGGCATCACCACATGCCTGATACAGATGGTAAATTCCAAATTTGTGCTCTTATGCGCAAAAGTACTGGAAATCACCAATGTAAGGGCTGTTATTTCCTACTACATTAGGACTGATTTGCTTTAACCATGAGGACTTTCTGTTTGTTTGGTGGGGTTTTTTTTAATGGTCCACACCATTTTGGTGCAAATTCTCTGATGTCATGACAACCTGAGGGAGATACTGGAAATAGAAAATTTCAGCCTGAATGGTTCAAATATGACAAATTTATGAGCAATGGAAAATGAGATCTGTTAATGGGAAATGTTTGTCACCTTTAGTAGTGAAACAGGCTCATAATATTGCTTATGATGCAGACAGAGCAGCTTTTAGTCACTGTTTTTTAACCTTCTCAGCATGTGAAGGGTAATGCATTTGAAATTATTAGTTGGTTTTAGCTCATGACAGTCAACAGTTCATTGCAGGTGTAATTAATAAAACAGATGATGGCCTTTGCCATCTGCTTAAGTTAGGTTTACAAGAAAAACACTTTCCCCACAGTGTAAGGATCATTATGTGTTGGCAACTTGATTACCTGTGAACATTTATACTAAAAATTCTTCACTCAACCTCCCACCCCCACACTCTATCTCCCAAAACAACCCCCAGCAGCAACAAAACATCATAGGTGTGCGTGTGTCGTGTGTATGTAATGTATTCACTGAGATGCCTTAATTCTTTGAAGATACTCAGTGAGCCCCACACCTGAGCCAGTGGTGGCTTTGTCAGTGCCCTGAGCTTTGTGTCCATCTGGGACAGGAAACATGGGTTAGAAGATGATAATGAAGAGAAAAGAAGGCAAATAAACAGAGGCCAGAGGTGATGATGACTCCATCTCTATTGCTCTTTTGCTGTGGGATTGTGGATTTTAGGAAATACCCAAGACCTAGAAGCAATAAGTCTCTTGTCTGATGCTGAGTAATGTTTTAGGGTTTGAGGTGGGTCCTTTGGGCCCCTTTGAATTATGCAGCTATCACACAAGTCTCTGTAGCTGCGAGATCTGTATTCATGGCAGTCTTGAGCCACTATGAGGTTCCTGGGATTCCTCACCTTCCAATGAGGTTAATGTCAAAGTTGCCTTAAATCACTTCTACCAGGAAGATGCCTGAAGACGCCTGAGTTACCGAGACATAAAGATTACCAGGCATTTGTATTTTCAGCTTGCATTACCATTTTTCAGGAGAATATAATGGTCTGAAGAACAGCAAGACATGTATTTCTGAATCATTTGTCTGTACCGTGACTGGCTGATTTAACCCAGGATGTTGTCTCTCTCAGTGATTGTCAGGATATAACTGGAGGCAGTTAAAAGGAGGAATGAACACTAACTTATTTGGTGGGGAATTTTTTCTGACTTTCTGTCTAGTGTGAGGTGTGAAGGCAGTCTTACGGATTAACTTGTGATGTTTTATTATCCATGTAAAGTACTAAATGGTTTCTAGTGATTACAAAATCCTTTGCTTGGATGAATCTTTCCAATAGTTGAACAAGGTTATTTTTTCAGTGTTAATTAAGAAGAATATTCCCTATACTGCTTTTAACTCTCTTTCTTCTTTCATTGAATGTCGCCTTTCTCATTCATTACGACAGGATCATTAAACTTAAAAGCTCAGTACCTTTAATGTCTATTTTACAGATCCCCTCCAGCCTTTCTGGCTGCTCACTTTATAGTTGTTAACTCTTGAGTTTTGCCATCCCAATATCGCTGTGGGAGTTTTTTGTTGCTCTTTTTTTTTTTAGATAATTGAAGAAAAACCAAATGCAATTCCTTTAAATATCATCATCTTAATGTACCTCCTCTGAAAAAATGGTCACTCTGTGTTCTCCATTCCTTCCCTTACCCTGCCTCTGAAATGACAGAATACCAGCTAATCCAACGGATGTATTTCCTTTCTATTTTCTTATGAAAGCCTTTGCCACAAGCTTTCTAAGTGCTGTACGTGCTCTCACCTTTTGCTGAGTGTTCCTTTCAATAGGATTCCATTCTTTGGAACGAATACTTTGGAAACATTGTCCCATTTGCATTCTTGTGTGTGCATCAAGGTGTGAAATAGTTCAATTTCAGTAGTTTCATAATGAACAAACTGGTTAGGACTGAGCAAGTATTTTGGTTGCCTACAGTTTACATGGTCAAGCATGAAGCTTTTTGGCTGACTGAGCTGCTAGGAAAACAGGAAGAAAACAATGCAATGTCTTATTGAACTCAGCTGAACACTGGTGTCATAAGAGCTCACAGACCCCCTTATTCAATACCTTCCCAAGTTGGTGGCTGTGAATATGTGGTGATTAAATCAATTTTTTTTTCTAGTACCAGCTCTTCTGACATCTTTCTCAGACTATCCCTCCTTAATCAGAGCTTCTTAGCATCCTGTGTATGAAGAGAATTATGATAAAGGCGTCATCTTACCTCCATGAAAAT
This sequence comes from Hypocryptadius cinnamomeus, assembly GCA_013400635.1. Taxonomy (NCBI): domain Eukaryota; kingdom Metazoa; phylum Chordata; class Aves; order Passeriformes; family Zosteropidae; genus Hypocryptadius; species Hypocryptadius cinnamomeus. The sequence continues at coordinate 5,164 of VYZP01010281.1, forward strand.
GTCCTTAGTCTCCTTAGTGAAGAGTTTTTTATGTTTGACACCATGCGTTGGTGTGGTAGACCTGTGAATACATTGCTTCTTCCACAAATAGAAGTGTGAGAGGGTAAAGAAACTCACCTGAGTGATTTGGAAAGCTGCCTACCATCTGGACCTACCTTGCCGTTGGTATGATGGTGGCAAGAAGCCTTATCATGTCTAAGCTTGCCTGGGTCTCCTGTAGGGCTGCAGCAGGTGGAACTGACGTGCAGCACGCGCTCAAAAAAGCCCCACTGCTTCAAAAATGGCAGTTCATACATTTAGGAAAATTAACTATGTGATGGGATTGTCTTCCACAGGGAAATCTGCAAAATCAAGTGGCAGATCTGCAATGACCTCCGAAACAAGCTAATGAAAGGGATAGAAAAATGCCATGAACATTTTATATTCACTTTGCTGTAGTGAAATTCATGGTGACGCTGTCTTGGTTTAAGTCTGAGACTTCATAACCATGAAAAAAAAGCATATGAGACTGATGACAGACTGTAAGTTCTGTTCTATAAATAATTTTAAAAAAACTTAGATAGTTTATGTTTACTGTAAAATATACCTGTATGTGAGCTGGAAAAATAATTTTGTGTGTCTCAATGCCTTGCTAAAGGGCTGACATATTAAATATTGAATGCCAGTTTTATAATGGATTTTATTGTAATTCAGGAATTGCAGAGCTAACTGGCTTTGAGGACATAATACCAACACAGTTTATTATTTGCAACCACGTGACACGGGTGTGACAAATTGATACCTGAGGTAAGACGAAACTTTAAGTGCAATGGCAATGCAACAGCATTTTCAAGAGCTGTTTAGAATAAAGTCTAGACTGATACTTAATATGACTCCAGTGCACTTTGGATGGTTTTGAAAATCCTGTGTGTAGTCTTAGGTAGTAAAACAAACAGAAATCCATGATCACAGAAATGTAACGTTTTCTGAAGCAGTTATGTATTTGTGATAAGCAGCACCTGCTAGTAGCAACTGGCAGTGTGGCTATTTGAGAAACAGAAGCGCTCAGGGCCTGATCCTCTGCTATGGCAGATGTTGGCTTCATGGACATTTAAACCTGGGTAAAGTGACATTCAGTCTGTCAGGAGTGTGCTGCATTCATTTACTATTTGCAAGATGACTGCTTGAGTTTCTAGGCAAGGAGGAATTGGAGTCATGACAATTTCATAGCTGGTTTCCAAGTTTAGCTTTACATACATATGCTAGCAAGTTGGCATAAATTTGCGCTGGCATAATGCAAGAGGCCTGAACTGCATGTCAGAAAGGGCATGTTAGACAGATTAGTCTACATGCAATTAGCTCCCAAAATTATTAAAGAATTTTACTTTATATAAACATAGTCAGGAGAGCTGACTGTATCTACACTAGCAAGCATTGTTGAGTGCTAGGAACAGATCTGGAGGGCAAAACAGCAACTGTTGACTACTCAGCACTGACATTTTTTGTATTTCTGTGGGTTTTACTGTGGATGGGCTCTCATCTGGTCCTGTGGGCTGGCTGCCCTTTGGAATGTGGAGTTCAGAAGGGAAACTCCTAGAGAACAGTCTGCTCTCTAAGCCTGCTCAGCCAGGCTTTTCTTCTGAAGTGAGATATCAATCAAAATTAAAACACTGTAATAGATAAGTAGCATCTGAATCTACAATTTTACTGAAACAATTAAGTGTTTCAGTCATAATTATTGTGCTATGACCTACATAAACTATTAATTCTTTTCTGTGCAGCCTCCAAGGGGAATTTGAAAGTTGCAGCTAGTTAGTTCAAATGAACCCTGATCTTTAAAGACGACCTTTGAGTAGATAGTTTTGAATCCTGAAAACAGCTCGTTGGAGTATCTACAAATAGGAAAAATCTTAAATCTCAGATTTACCACTGTTCTATTACTGTTCTAGACAGTCTGTCTGTCTGTCTGCTAAATATACAGGCTTTTCAGTTACCTTCTTGAGACACACAGTCCCCAGGCAGTGCACAGGAAAACAGATACCTGGGGCTCAATTCAGTTTTGTACTCTGAATTAATTTAGAGTGCCTGAGATGCCCTACAGCACATAAGAAGGTCTCATAGGGCTGGTGGAAGTGTGGGAGACCTGTGCTCTTTTGGAGCAGCAGTAGGAAGCCAAGAGCAATACCACAGAACACGTCAAATGCTATTAATGCAAATGTGTCAGCCAGTAAATTTAATACCCACATTTTATGCTTTGTTGCATCATGCTTATGTAGAAATTGTTATTTGTGTATAACCCCCAAATTCATACAATTAGCCATGCCAAAAGCAGTGATGCTCCACTGTGAAATGGTAAGACGCATGATTGTATCATAAAATAACACCTCATGATGATGACAGCTCACCATGCATTTGAATAAGTAGTTAGCAGGGATTTGTCATGTTCATGACTGTACAAGTGTCCTTTTCCATTCACTATTAGTGGACAGTATCTGGTTTTCTTTTGTGTTGTTTTGGTTTTTTTGTGGTTTGGTTTTTTTTTTTTTGAAGAAAATTCTTCTCTGTTAGTTTGTTCCACATTTACTAAGTTGTGAGTTTACAAAGTCTTCTGCACAGCAGCACAGTTCTAGTGCAAGATTCTGAATCTCATCTACATCTTTTGTTGCCTTCTTTTCTGGTTGTCAGCAGTTTAGTGTTTTAAGAAAGTATTTATTCCATTATAAATCTATGTTTTGATGTAATAATTACTATTCCTTTAAAATTAGACTATGTGTGTTCCCTTTCTAAGACATTTTGTCCTAATTCAACCGATGGACTTCACGATCTTGGAGGTCTATTCCAAACTTAATGATTCTGTGATTGTTTGATAAAATGTGAAGCTTTTTAGAAATTTTTAAAACATGCTGGATCTTTAAATGTGCTTTCTAAGAGAAGAACATCCATTCATTAACTTCAGTTGGCTTTCCCTCAGTCTGGTATTGGTTTTAGTCAAATACTGCTATCCATCGGTAGGCCAGTTAGATTTAAGGATTTAAATGCATTCTTGAAGGTTGGAATATGCTTGAAATGGTTCTTTGAAAAGAGATAAACTGCCAAAAATTCGCCAGATTTCAAGGATTTGATCACAAATAATGCTAGTTCCTGTCAAAAGATGTATTTGGTACAGAAAGGAGGAGTTTTGACTCTTTCCTCAATTGGACAGATCAGAACACATTTAAATTATTTCCTGCAGAAAAGATAATACAATTTTTGTTATGAGTAGCAAATGATAAGCTTAAATTCCTAGTCAATCTTAGTTATTAATGACAGAATCAAATACTGCTGCATGTTTGGAAACTGTCTGCCCAGCATGTTTCATTTTCTGTGAAGAGCAACTGGAATTAGACACTTATTTGCAGCATACTTCACTTTCAGAGCAAATCCTAATGATGGTGACATTTTAAAAAATATATGTTTGCAATAATGCTATTACAAAGCCATTTAGGCTTGATATGAGTAGCAGAGGTTATTTTCTGTAGAAATATCAGATTCTTCTGGAGGAGAAAACTGGAATATGTTTGTTAAATGTTCCATAAAAGCACAGTTACCCAAAGTTTTTAATTTTCCTTTTTAGCAGTCCAGTTTGATGAGTTGTCCTGATTAGCTCTGAGGAAAAAATTCATTTTAAAATTAGGTGGGACTCAAAAGGAGAAAAATAGTGACATGCTTGGGAGTTGTTACAGACTGAATCACATGAAGAATTAGATGCGTCAGCTAGGAAGAGGCACATTTATTTAGTTTGTTTTATTTACCTCACACCCAGGATCATGATAATTGGTTCATTAGTGAATTCAGAAGCAGAGAATCATTGCCTAACCCATGCACTGGCCCAAATCCCCCTGTGTTGTGGTGTATCCCAGACCCACGGAAGGTTTCCTCGGCTGGCACGGGAGCAGTGCCAGCAAGTCTCTCATGGGGTGGGCAGGCAGCACATGCCAGGAGATAGCAGCTTGGGCTCTGCCAGCCCTGACCTCCTCTTAGCTGCTGGAGAGGACTGAAATCACAGGCCTGGTCTGGAGAGAGAATCAAGCAGGGGCCTGGCTGCTGCAGACCCCGCTGGGGCACCTCTGGGCATGGGTACAGGCCCTACAGCTCGTTTAGGGTCAACAGGGAGGTACTTGGGGAACCCGCATGTCCCACACTGCAGTGTGAGGCCTTGCACTGTTTAGCACCTGTGCAGAAAGGCTGCTGCAGGGCTGTTTAAGTTGTCTAAATCATTTTTTTTTTTTGAAGCTTTTTCTTGGTTCCTTCTGGCTGGCCAGCAGTGATAATTGAGATAACAGAGATAATGGCTTTGTGTAGCTCACATCTCAAGCTGCACATTTTGAAGAAAGGAGGGAAAATGTGTTGGTGAAAAACAGCCTCCTGGTTCAGTTCTGTAAATCAGAAACAACAAAACAACTAAGGGAGTTTGCAGTAAAAGCAAAATGTACACTTTATTGTAGACCCTTAATGCACTCTGGTCTGAAAATGGCAGGCTACTGGAAGACATTCTCCATGTTGTCATGCATTTTAGCTCCTTAATTTGGCTATTCAGTTTGAACTACAAGTGCCTGGCTTTTCAAGTCCAGAGAGACTACAAGTCTCTGGATTTTCAAACCTCTTGACTAATGGAATAGATGGCTTCATCCTCATCCTATGACAAAAAGGCGTGCTAGAAGGTATGCCAGATCAACTTCATTTCTTTAATTTAAGAGACACACGTTGCTGGATGACAACTAGTGTGAAATTGGACATGGTTGGCTTACAGTAATGATATAATTTCTTATGTTTGCTTTATTATATCTGCGAAGTACAAATTTACCTGCAGAGTTTGGTCAAGAGGAGAAAATATTAAAAATATTAGCATCCAACAGAAAAGGCTTTTTTTTTTTCTTTTAGCAGTTCTTTTTATTCATTAGTCTTTTTTTTTTTTAAGAGACTTATTTTAAGAACATATAACTAGTTCTTTTATATGGCTCCAGAGATTGTATTTTATAATTATTCTTCAAACATTTATAATCTTTTAATAGCTCTTTTTTTCCTCGACAGCATGACAATAATTGCTAGATTAAAAAAAAAGAGCAGTTTGATCAAGCTTAAATGCTGGCTTGATCTTATTTCTGTGGAAGTCAGGGAGACTTCTTCAGTAAGAAGAAAGTTGGAATTTGCTTCATGATTGTTTCTCTTCTCCTGCCAAATCCTCTTTCACTCATCCAAGACAGCAAAGAGTTGTTCTTTCAGTCACAGTGCTGTAAATCTGGTCTAACTGCATTGACTCAATGGGCTTATTTTTGTAGAGATCAGTATAAGTGAGAGAAGGATTTATGTCAGTTGGATTCATGCTTCTTGTTAGTGAGTCAATGTACTATATAATTGGTGCTGTCAATAAGACTTTCTCAGTATTGATTTCTTTTTCAGTATGGAAACAGATGGAATATATCATAGGGTCTAACTGATATGAATGTACAGTATACTGCAGAAAAAAAAAAAAAGAGTTTTTATTTGGCTGGGGCTTTTAATCTTTTATCCTGAGATTTAAAAATAGCAACAAAGTGACATGTATCATTATCCATTGCTCATTTCTTGTTGTTCAACTTTCCTAGAAGTTGCTGACAGAATTGTAACTGTTTGAAGGGTTGGATCCTAAAGTAGGAAGTGCACAAGGTGTTGGTTATTATTTATAGCACCCACAAGGTTCAATGGATAGAATATCAGAAAACACATAATTTGAATGTTAGTCAATTCCAAGTTAATGAAAGAGAAGACTATGAAGACAGCAACAAAATTCACACGCTCACAGCTTCATTGAGAATCAGCTTTTAGCTTGAAAAAGTTATAGTTGAGATAAAAAGTGTTCTCTAATATAGCTGTTAGGAAACAGGAGGGAGAGGGTCTTTTCCAGACAGATGGGAGAGCCTTAATACAAAATCTTAGAAAGAGCCTTATATTGTTTAACATTGTGGAAAAACTGTTTTGAGTGCTTGCTTTGATAACCTGGGAGCTCTTAGGCAATCTCAGTTATTATATTTTAGAGCCAAGATTTCTTTGGCATGGATTTTTATATGGCCTTTGACATATTTATTTTTGCTGCAGTTTTTCCAAACCAGCAGGGACCATGCTTAGACTGTGCTTAGAAATCTGGAATATGTTCAAGTAATAAAAGAGGGAAAAAGATAATTTTGTTATTATATGTTCTGATGTACAAAATAGCTAAAGGGGTCATTGATTTATGTGTTTGGTACCTCCTTTCTATTTTGGCAGATTTATATATATGTATATATATTTTAACTATCTGTTTTTCACCTGTGTACGTGTTACAAGAATTCATGCAACATAAATTAGTATGTATGTCCTGTCTGATATGTTGTTTGTGAAGCAAGAACCATTACACCATGTCATTTAGAGATTATAACACATTCAGGAAGTTTAAATTACTGATCTTTATAAAAGGAATACAAAATTAAATTCTGATTTGAGCATGCCATTTCAAACCACCTTGGTTCTCATTAGGGTTCTGATAATCTAATGTTAGATTCATTACCATCTAAAATTATTGCAATCTGCTGCCTTTTGTTTTGATTCAATGTCCATAATTGTTCCACGTGATGTCAGTAATTACTGAGGCTGCTTTAGGAAGATATGCAAAGACATGGCAAGAAAAGATGATCAAGCCAAGTTTAGATTTGTTATGTGGTTGTACATGTGCGTCAGAAACTACATTTTAGCAGTGTATCTGTTTACACTTGGTGTTGCATAGGTTCCAGAAAAGGAGGAATTACGCTACAAGAAAAGGAAAACAAATTAAATATAGTCTTGAATCATTCAAGATTGAAAGGAATGACTCCTGGCTGTATGAGGATGAAACTACTGTTGTATTGAAACATTTTTTACTTTGATTTCTTTTAAAGACAATATATGCTCTTTCCTTTGTAGGACCTACTCCTCTTCCATACAAAACAAAATAAAATAAACACTTGTGCCTGCTGAAAATGAACGTTACTGATCCCAAATTACATTGCAGTTTATAGAATTCGAAACACAAAAATATTTACTGTCAATATATTTACAATAGTAATATGTTCTGCTAAGTTTTTCTTCTTTTTTGTAAATTAATAAGGCTGTCTTTGCACCCTTTATGAGTGGGTCGAGGAAGAGGAAGGATGAAACAAACTTCATTTCTATTGTTTGCTTTCATATACCTTATTATGAACATTTAGTAATGTAACACTACATCACAATCTGATTCATCATTAAAAAAATTATAGCTTTGAGGCAGCCTGAATCCACTAAAGGGACAACACTGTGGGTAATGTTGCATCTCAGTTCTGTTTGGCGATGTTAAAAAAAAAGTAGATAAGAGAACTAAGACATGCAGGTGTGATGGCGGGTGCTATTTGAAAGATAATTGAAAGATATTTTTCATCCCATAATTTTATTTCTCTTAAAAATTCCAATCTTGGTTGCCAGAAGCTTTTGAGAATTTTGATAATTTCCTCACTTTGTTCATTTGTTTGTCTGTGGTTTTGTGTTGTTTTGTTTTTTTTCCTAGTACACCTTTCTTTTAAAAGTTTGTATTCTTTTAGAGACAGATGGGACTTATTTAGTAAGTCAAAACAGAATCTCTGGCTAGACATACAGTAGATTCAGCAGATCTTGCGTGCTTTAGTTTCTGATACATCCAATTAAATGACTTTTTATGTTCTGTGGTTGGAATTAGAAGGAAGTAGCAGAATCCTGTAAAATGTTGGAGTTCTCAAATAGATGTATATTTATTGGACTACTTAGCATGAAGAATGACATAGGAAAATCACATTGAAACCTATGAAAAAAACCTGTTTGTTTTGGCTTTTGCATGAAGAAATGAAAAAGCATCAAGTTTGATTCCAGTAAGCTGTCAGTTTGTGGAAGCAGCTGTAAATCAAGTACTGCTTTATTATATTGCTGCACATTTTGAATAAACTGGATTACTGCAGTGGGAATTATTTTACATTTATACTACTGAAAATGAGAACATGATGTTTCCTGAAATCACTAGCCAAAGTTTATGACAAAAGACAGAATTTACTAAGGAGAAGAAATAAAGTTAGGTTTAAGAGCTACCATTTATTTCATATGATATGGAAGAAGAACAAGAATTGAAGTAGGCTAGAGACAAGTATGATGTCTGAACTGTGTTAGAAAAATCCCTTTCCAGATTAAAGATGTTTTTTCCAGATGATACAAATAGCAGATTGTTGTTGGTTGCCAGTAAGTATGATGAGAGAGAAGATCCTTGGCAATTGGCCCCAGATCACCTGGAAAATTCAGTAACCAATGAGATGAAACCAGATTCTCTGGAGGCAGTAAAACTTTTTACTCCCACTGTAGAACAAAGACTAATGACAGTCATCCCATCAAAGAGTTTTCTGTCTGTTTTTATAAGAAAGAGAAAGGAATTAGTGGCTAAGTAAAAAACAGATTACAGAACACCAAAAATTAGCTGTGTTGAAACAAAGCCTAGAACTTCTCACAGCAAAGCTGCTTAAATGGGAGAGAAGTTCTGCTTTTGCTGACTCTGAGCTCCCAGGGGGACTTTGTCCTTACCATCCCATGTGGGGGTGTTTGGCTTTCTAGCTAGGTCAGTATGGAATCCTGATCTCTTCCACCTCACCTCAAGCAGCAGCTGCTTAGACTTCTTTAAGATATCTCTCAGGGAAAAAAAGCCCCACAGCACAGCAGCAAAACCAAACAAACCCCCAAAATCACTTGGAAAACCCCCATAAAAGCAAACATGTCTCCTGGGCACAAAGTACATCAACAGCCCTGGTGATTCTGTCTGGTGTTGGTCAACAGCAGGCAGAGGGCAGGACAATAGAAGGACCATAGATTAGAGTAACACAGCAAATCTAGTGCTGTAATTGTAGTGTTATTACAGTGCCAGGAAAAAGTACATTATTAACTTCCTTTTGAAAAGAACAGCTTCTATTCCAAAGCTAATGTATGAATAAGCATAGGTAAATCATTACTTCCGTGCAAGGAATTGAGCCTGGCTAATCAGAAAATGTGTGAAGCTGATACTGTTTGCCAAATACAGGCTGTTCATGGAATTGGTTGTTTAATGAGAGTAATAGCACAGCTGCATCAGCGTGAGAAAACACAGCATGTCGCATTTGCTGGTGTAACTAAGAAAAATATGGTCTGGTGTTACCTGGGGAGGTGTACAGCAGTCAAAATGAAGACAAAGAGGGGGAAATCACTTTGGCATTACATAGCCTAAGTAATCAGTCTCTGTTAGCAGAATGCCAGCTAGGTTTGATAATGAATATTCAGTGGAAAGGTATGCCCACAATTTATCTGAAATGGCTTTTTAGGCATCTGCTGGGTGGCATCAGGACAGCGATTTTTCTATTCTTCTTGTCCCAAATCTGATAGTATTGATAGATCTGAAAATAGAATTTCTTCATCTGTTTAAGGTAAGAGATATTCCTACAAGTTATGCAACCTTACCACCTTTTTTCATTGAAAGTACCTGTTTCAATAAAACCTTAATTTCTATATTTTATCACTTTATTTAGTCATATAGGATTGAGGAGTTTTGAATTTGAGTCCACATGGATACATATTTTGTTTGGCTTACTTAATGTATGCCTGTGAAATGTGTCTCTTTCCTTGAATTATCGTTTTATGACACAAAAACATATTTTGCTTGGGTGTTTTTGACCAGCTACTGTCAGTGTCTTCTGTAGCTATTAAGAATGCATCTTCCAATCTTACCTTAGGGAGGGACTGTTTTCGAGGGTGACTGAAGAGCTTACTAAAGTCAGCTTCATTGGAACTGTGTGGCTGCAACAGCTCTGAATATGAAACTGTCACCAACTATGAAAAACAGTAATGTTTAAAATACATCCCTCAGATATATTGCCAGTTTGAAGTCTCACTCCAGTAGAAAAAAATTGCAGGTTGTTTCACTGATTAATTTTACTGTTAGGTTTATTTCTGGAAGATTTATTCTGTTAGAAACTGAAATATTTGGAACAATCTTGCTTCTCCAAAATGTTTCATTTCTTGTGTGATCTGATTTTAATACAAAATCAGAAATTTTAAGTTCTATAATGAGAATGCATGATATAACAGATTAAATGTTAAGGCACTGTGAGACAGCAATGTTGTTGTAATTTCTTCTTGTGTGAATCAGAGACAGTTTTCCTCATGTTGTTGATTTACACACATGAAACTCTGAGATTTGCTTGATCTTTGCAGAATTTAGGCATCTGGTGATTTGAAGTGAGCAAGACAGCATATGGAAACTGATCTCTGGAAAGCTTTTACAGAATGAGCTTTTATGTCATTTTTCTCCTGACTTCAATCATTAACTGCTTTTGTGGAATATGAGCATTAAGATGTTGTTAACCTTTGCAGTCAGCAGAGAATATATTTTTTATATATGGTCATCCATGTTCAAATAGTACATAATTTCATAGCATGGGAAAAAGCTGCAGTGGAGATCTCTACGTAGTTAAGTTGGCTGTTTATCCATTTATTTCACTGTGTCAGGGTTTTTACTCTGGGGGCTTCAAAGCAATTGAAATGCTAGGTAATCTGTGATCATTTAACATACTTCAGTTAGGTTATTGTGTATGAAATACAATGGTGTTTTCAATTGACTGAGGGGCCATCAACCAAAGCAGAAAGGAAAGAAAGAAGTTTCATTCTCCCATCTTTTCACAAGTCACTAATACATCATAATGACTTTTCATAAACAATATCTTATTTTCTTGCCTCTTGAGCAAAGGGTGTTATTTCCTTTCACAAAACATGTGTGGGAAGAAATTGGGGAAAATGGCTAGTTACACTGTTTAGCTATGACTGACAAATCACAAATGTCATCAGAGAGTTGTTTGTGCCAGACTTTCCATTTGTTTCCACTGATGCAACATGCACTTGTATGTATTGGTAGATATGACCTAGAATGTTTTGTGCACTGCAGTAAAAGGTGAATGTATTTTGATCATTTGAGAAAGGAGGGATTTTCCACTTATTTGTGACCCTGTGTCCTGGAGTGTGCTGCTCTCAAAAACAGTCTCTCCATTAATTCCAAATGACTTCAGAGTAGGCCTTTTCATTGCTCTAGCTCAAGAGCATCCCTTCTGGAGAGCCATGCGTTTTGAAAGCAATTGGAAAATTTGTTTAAACAAAAGATCTGATACTATCTTGTGAGAAAATTTGTGTCTTAACACAGAAATAGGCAATCATCAGTCTGCTTTTCTGTGTCATTTCTTCTTACCTGAAGCTGGGTAATCATCATCATTTTCTCTCATTTCCTCAACAGATATAAGAATAGTTTTTTATTTTTAAGAAATCAACTGATCTGTGAATAATGCCATTGATTCAAATCAAAAGACTGTGGCAGTGTGATTAAGGACTGCTAAATTTTACTGTCTTTAAAGAAAATTATTATTATTATGGAATATTGTGCAAGAATAGAGTATTTTAGAGCATTAGTTTAATTTATTTTAACTTTATAAATAGGTCATATGATCACACTTTAGAAGTCCAATATTCTGTATTGTCAGTATATCAGCCAGTGTTTTATGTCATAGAATCATCAGCCTGATAATGCAATAACATTTAATAGTCCTTTAATTGTTCTCGATAGTCTTAATACTTTATTAAAATTTTATGAAAAATAATGTAATTACAAAAATTAAGCATTCTGGAGGACACCATGTCTAGCCAAATATTGCAAGTTATATGTGGAAACTAAAGAGAGATTCCTTGATTTTGTGTTTGTGTTAATTTGAGTACTACAAAACATAAACTGCTAATGTTCAGAGAATAGTGATTTTCAGTGTAAATGTGTAGGAAAGATCTACATGTTATAGGATATTACAGCACTCTAGCAATATCTGGTATCGGTGCAAAATAATTTCCACATAACACACAGCTGTGTGTGACTACACCACTTCTTACTGCTTGTTGAATCTGAGTAGGTCCTGACTTGTCCAAGAGAGCATTTGTGAGAGCCTGTTCTTGTAAATGAAGTACAGGAGTCAATGACAGGCCACATAAACCCAAATAAATGAAAATGCAGAACAGTTACTGAAGACACATGTATTACAGATGCTCAGTAAAACTTAGCCCACAGTTTTAGCTGAAAAGGCTGCAGATTTACAGGTAAAACCTGAAGAAAATAAGGTGGACTAATTTCCACAAAGAGAATGTTTTCTTTTTGGCTCTTCTCATGGGACCATTTTCATGGGAGACTTTATGCAGGGCTCCCTCCTCAGCTGCACAGGGTAGAGAAAGTTGTGGGTCAATCTAAGCACAGGGAGGGATCACTCATCAATTGCTGCCAGGGCCAAAACAGACTTGACTTGGGGAAATTAGTTTAATTTATTACTAATCGAATCAGAGTAGCATAATGATAAATATAACCAAGTCTTAAAACCTTCCCTGCTGCTTCTTCCTGGGCTTAACCACTCTTGAATTCCCTGCCTCTTCACCTCCTCCTGACTCTTGCAAAGGGAGTAAAGATCTGAAGTGTGAAATTTTGAAAGGCGTCTGGATCTTAAAACTGACTTTTAAAATACAGATTTTAGGCTTGAAGGCTTTAATACTCAAAAGAATTGTAGGAGTCAAAATGCTGAAAATGGGGAGGCTCATTACGTGCTCTGCTCTTCAGGGAATTCACATCTCCAAATTAGCTGCAAGGTCAGTATTTGCATTGGTTATGCTGTGGATGTGTGTACAGACAGCTTTTCATTAGCTCCACTCAGCCTCTCAGCCTGTCCTGGGTAAGCTGGCCGTGTTCCAACAGCAAGGTGGCTGTGTTAGCATCGTGCTGTGCCTGAGCAAATATTTTCTGCTCCTCGGCAGGGTGCTTGAGCTGAGGCAGAGCACTGCTAGGGCAGCCCTGCGATTTCAGGGGCTGGCTGGCTTGTGATCTGCCTGCCACAGGCAGTCCTGAGAAGCTCTGCAAAGCTCCCCTGAGGTATCCAGGCACAGGAATCCGTGAACTGAGTGAGGAGCTTGGTGAGGCAGCAGTTCTCAGTATTTTTAGACTGATCGCTTCTGTTGTCCTTCTTCACTGTAAAGGCTGGCTTTCCCAATTCCTTCCACACTCACACTTGCCCCAGCCCACCACGCTCCCTCCAGGCTTTGCTGGCTCCCATGCAGCAATGGGCAGCATCTTATTTCTTGTAAGCCTGTGTCATTGAAAAAACTTCCTTAACTGCCTTCTTTAATTTGTGCTAGAAAAATAAAGGCTACAGTAGAGACTGACCATGCTTTGGTTTCAAAATATCACCTTCAACATTTTTTTCCATTTTTTTGCTGCCATATCAAGGAAAAATCAGTTAGGTGCAGTGAAGAAAATGGAAGCTAAACAGATACTTAAATGTGCACAGAAATGTGAATATTCACTACATCTGACTGTTCCTTCTCACACTATGTCCTACTTATAGTTAAGTTAAAGGCATTTTAATGTTTTCATTTGCTTTTCATTTCTTGATGGGTTGTAAAATAAGTACTTTGTGGAAAATGACACCCTTAACCTGAGGCTACTAAACCAGGCCAATGCATTCTTCCCAAATTCATTAACTCAGCTTGTAAGAGACTCCACAAGGAGACTGTCTTTTACTGGTACCTCTCAAATATGCTACTTAGGGATGAAAGGTCTCCTAATGATGTGGTGGATTATGCTGAGCACACTAAAAGAAATTCAACCTTTTTAAGAAATACAGAGAAAATGTAATTTTAAAGGTCTGGTGCAGTTCTCACTAAAATCAGCTTGTATATTTACAATTATTTCAGTGAGAGGTAGAATGGTTCTTTCTTATTATATCTAACTTAAGAATGATTGGACTGGGAAAAGAGGAAATTTCTTCTTTTCATGTTCTGAAAATTTATACTGCACCAAGAGACCAGAATTGATTAATCCCAATATCAAATTCTAATGATAGAGTCTTTTATCAAAGCTGCAAAAGTACTTGATATATGGGGTAATAAAAATCAAAGCAAAGTAAAAATACCAACAGAGGACTCCAATTCTCATTAGCTTCCTTGGTGTGGTGCTGGCAGGAATTTCAAGCAGATTTATATACTTAAGATGAATTAGGGAAAGAGTCAGATTTTCTAAGTCCTAAAGGTGAAAAATTCTGCAAGCTAGCTAGTGCATGGTGGTGAAATGTCATATCTCTAATGTTTGCTATATATATATATGTATGTTTTCAAAGATCAAAGGGGAATGCTGCTTCTGCTGCTGCTTGCCTACTGTTTTCATGAATAAACATATGCACTTATTTAACACTTTCACTGCTTTTTTCTAAGGACCAATTTCCATAAAGAAACAAGTGAGCCTGAAACTGAGAAAGAAAAGTACTTAGCAAGAAATATCACATGAGTAAGAGTACTTTCTGCTAGTAGGCCATTTCAGGCAGCTGGGACAGATCTCGTTCAAAGGAGAAGCTCTTGTTAAGAAGTGAAGACTGCTAATGGAAGGATTAGGTGAAAGACTGATTCATGCACCCTCACAAATCTTGGGCTGAAGACAGAAGGAACTAATCCAGAAAGTAACAGCACTGTGGAAAATGGCAACATCTCCACTCCCTTCAGTGTACTGACACATTCCTCTGTTATCTTGCCTGGTTGACATTGAGAGAAATAAATAAAAAAACCTGTCTTTAACAAACTGACAGATAATATTTGTCTGTTATAAAGACTTTCACAGGCATGAGATAATTAGAGATTTGATTTTGTAAATATATATAGCATTTATTTTTAACCAGATGTTTAACAAAAATTAATTGGAAATTAATCTCTCATAGCGAATATTAAATATGAGAAATTTCCCTTATACTTTGATTGATTTGTTGTAATTAAACTGTGGTGGGATCATAAGTACAAAAATGCGTTTTGCTTTGGTTGAAATGTGAAATTAATGCAAGCATGTGGCTTGGAGCATGCTTATTGCTACCACCACTTTCACAGTTCACAGATCTTGAGCTTGTTGCCCAGAGTAGCTGTGGATGCCCCATCCCTGGAATTCTCCAAGGCCAGGCTGGATGGGGCCCCAAATAAGATGGTCTAGAGGAAGATGTCGCTGCCTGTGGTGGGGTGGGGGGGTTGGAACTTCATGATCTTTACTGCCCCTTCCAGCCTAAGCTATTCTAGGATTCTGTGATTCTAAACAAATGAGCATGTCTCTGAAAACTGTTTCCACTCCTCTGCTCCTGACCAAAGCAGACTTTTTTAAGACTGATACTGCACATTTTAAACTCTGTGTTGTTGGAGTAAGATGGGCAGCTGAATATCTGCACAGGATATCCTGGCTTTTAATAAGGTAGCAGAGACATGTATTGTTGAAACATAAAGCTCTAGCATGCTAATCAAGGTGTGTGCAACCTGAAAACAATCTTAGGGGATGAAACAGATTTTGCAGTAAGATAAAAACTACAAAATCATAGAACATCTTGAGTTGAAAGGCACCCATAAGGTTCCTCAGGTCCTACTCCCTGCTTCTCACAGGACTACCTAAAACTAAACCATATGGCCAAGATCATTATCCAGATGGTCATTGGTTGATAGGTGTTTTAGGTAAAATGTTTTCTGGATGCTGTCAGGGTACTGCAGGGGCCAGGGCCCCCTGAGTGCTGGGACTGGTGGGAGTCTGCAGGGTGGAGGGGCAGCCCCTGGCAGCCAGGACATGTTCCAGGCACTCAGACTGGGAACGTGGGGGAGCCCAGCACCAGCACTGGCACCTCCCTGGGGTTGGGGATGGGGAAAGACTGATATTGAGCTGGGCCTCAGGCCCTTTGGTGGGCCCATGGCCAGGGAGGGCAGGGCAGGGCTGTGAGAGCTTCGCTGAGGCAGGACTGACAGCCCAAGGACAGGGCCAGGGGTGTCCTGGGAGACTGAACAGGGACTGTCAGGCCAATGGTGCCTTTGGGACTCCCACAGGTCGTGTTTAAGTACATGAAGATATTTATTAGTGGAAAAAACATTCAGTCTGTTCTCGGTGTGTTGATGCTCAAAGGGATTTTGAAATTCTCTTGGGAACACTGGTGAGTTTCTTCTTGTGGTGTTGCCCATGCCATGTTCTGCCTGTCTGCTGTGTTGAGTTCACCCACTCCTCTGCTTGAGAGTACCTGTAAGGGAAGATGGCCAAGGAGCATATAGGGTTGAATTCTGACTCTTTGCTGTCTTGTGAAGATAGATGTTCCTTTGAAGGAATCCTTTTCCCATTGTTTTTATTCCACAGGGCTAGATTTATCTTGGATTTATCCAAGTAGCAGTCAGGAGTACCTTCTTAAAAGCAATTTCTGTGTCTTGAAGCAGGAAAAGATAAACTGTAAATCGTCGTGACCTTTTTCAGGTGGAATCCACTGTTGCCTTTTGTTCATCTAGTTGGTTTGGCAGACTAATGTGTTAAGGGTAGAGTCATCTCCTTTACCTCTTCCCCTTTCCCCCTATCACATGTCCTTACAGGTGGCTCCATGCTTTTGATATGTCATGCATACCTATGCTTCTTGTGGAGCAGATCCTATCTAACCCTAATTTATTTGCCTTTAATCTGCCTTACTTGCTCTTTTCATACCAAGAAATTATTTTAGAGGTTCTAGTTTACAACTGAAAGATATTAATGTTTCTCTCTTTATCAATTTCTCTCTCTTTCACATTATAAAAAATGAATGTATTCCCACCAAAATTTTGGATTTCTTAAAGGTACAATATTTTTGCTGCCAATCTGGGTTTATGAGGTATCCATGACATACAGAAAATGTTACATTTGGTCACTTTGCTCTGAAGACTGTTGCATGTTATGAAACACTCCGGGGTTTGCTATAAATAACGAGAAATTTTTAACAGTCACTTTGCTGCTGTGTGGAATAATATTCTTTTGACAATGCAGTGAGCTGGAAATACAAACGTGTAAGCAAATGCTGAGAGTTACAATTTCACAAGAACCCAAGCATGTCCTGAGTTGTGCTGAGCAAACCTTATCTAGTTTATTCAATTGTATCAGGCATCGATTGAAAAGCTATTTTTCATTTCTGTGGAGATTATATGTATTTCTCTTAGGTTGCTGTTTAAATAAAACATGGGTGTAATGGAAGATGGTATTTTGTTATTTTTGTCTACAGAAAAAAATAGCAAATCAGGGTTTCATTAGAATATGATTTTTTCTTATTTTCATGAATCTTTCTACACAGCTAGTTCTGCTGGCTGTGGCTCTGACTTACACCACTCTACCAGCAGAGCAGGAGTATTGGAGAGGTTTTAATAGCTGTTTCTTTTTCTGTCTTAAGGGTCAAAGTCATGCTTTACCTGTCTGGTGGTCAGCCAGCCACAGAGCAGCACTAATTTTACAGGCTTTCCAAGTTTTCGTTTTATTGAATTGAGGTTTGGAGCATTTAAAATAGAAATTTGTTAGACCAATAGAGAGCTTGTATTTCCCTTAATGTACTTAACATATTGGCATTTAGTTATATTTCAATGCACAGCAGTACATTCACTCCTGTGAATTAAGTTTATTCTGATAGGAGGTAGACTTAACCATGGCATGTATGTCCAAGACTTGTGCTCTCTTCACAACAGAGAAATGTGTGTCTACACATGGGGTATGACTCATTTGACCATGATTTTGATGTCTCACATAGATCATACAACTTCTGTTCCAGAAGCACCTGTTTCTGTTGTTGCCTGTAGAAAGAGACATAAACTGACTGAAGCAATGAATTCCACACTGACTCTACATCAATTGTCCCAGAAATAACTTGTGTAGTTTTTGTTTGAATGCAAAATGGTACCCTACTATGTCTCCTCTTCCTATTTCCACCTAAATTTCTGTTAAGTTACTGGTTCATTCCTCTGCTTTCCAGACAGATTGATCACCTTTGACAGGTCTCACAAATCAAATGCATAATCCAACTCCTCACCATAATCCAACTCCTCACCAATGATGTTTCCTTTCTCACTCTCCCTATGAATACAAGAATATCCCATATGAAACTATTTTTTTCCAATTTGAGCCTTTTACTTTTTGTTCATTTCAATTCCATCTTTAGCCCATTTTTCCAATTTAAGAGATTTTTTTTTTATTCCAGTGTTGTTCATCATACTTTCAGCCCTTCTAGACGTGTCATGGAAACATACCAAGAATGTAATTCAGTTTCTTTCTGCAAGTGTACTGTTGCCTTGTCCAGTGTTCACAAAATCCCCTAAGCCTCTAACTCCTCAAATATTGTGAAATACCTTGCTGTAAATGTTCCTGAGACGCTGCCATGTATCCTATAGGACATTCAGAGAAGTCCAGTTGTTTTAAAATTTAGGTTAGCAGCTGGACCTCCTTTCTGAAAGTCACCCTATACTCTTTGTACCTGGAAGTGATGATGGTGATGGTGTTCAGGTTCAAGCTGATTTTGCCCCAGTCTTTCCATCCTCTAAATAACTATGAGTCTGATAAGGAAGCAGCTTTGTTTTCTCTTACTGAATTTGTCCATTGTAGGAAAACAAGCATGGATGTGCAACTGTGTATGAAAGTGTGGCCTAGCACTGTAAGTTTCTAACCTAATCCAAATAAATAAAACAAAATAAAAAGAAGACTATAATCACAGTTTGGGAGGGTTTATGCTCTGATCAAAATCAAAGGAGCAGCTCCATTGAAATTTGTGGATTGCAGAGGCTGCAGAAAAGACCTGGCCACTTAGAAGGAAAATCCTTTTTAACCCCCCAGTTATTTCTCAGGGATACCATCTTGTATTTCCTTAACCTTTTTGAGGAGATGTGCGCACCTTCTCTCAGTCACTATTCCAAAACACACATCTTTGTACGGAGTAGTATCCTGCCTCAGTGCAACCAGTGAAACTTTTCCCTGTGCTTTTCCTTAAAGATTAGGCAGTGGATTTGGCATTTGATTCATAAGCTTTGTGGTCCTAGGCTGGCTTGCATCCAGAGTATGCAGAGGGTGTGCATAGGGTTGGATATTGTGTACCTAATGAAGTAGCTGGTGGTGCACTGCTCTGTAGGAGACTCCCCATGTTCCTGAAAAGCAGCTTTAGAGTCTGTATTTCCAAGCCAGGTCTTTGGGGAGAGAGGCTGAAAGAGTTCCTTAGAATCAGGAACTGTTTGCTCCCTTTCTTTCAGTGGTAGGTTTTTTGCTTTTCATCCCAGAGCTACTTAGGCTGCACTGTCATTTCACTGCAACATAGGGCTGTAAAATGTGATATATAATTGCTCTTTTCAAAATGTTCTTGTGCACCACTGTAAATTAGGAGAATGTCTCTGAAAATTGTAGAATTATTCTCATTTTATTCTGTGAGAATATAATTAAAGGGACAGGAAGGCAATGAAATGTAGCAGTAATGAAATACAACTGGTGACAGAAATGTTTCTATCTTTCCCTACTTACAAGAAAGATGGATGATGCCGTCCTGGTTGCCTGTAGGCTAATGGTCCAGGTGTAAAAGTGTCCAGCTTTGAGGAGGTGCCTAGAAGTGTGACTTACTATGGCAAGCTTCAGGCAAACCTGATACCCTATAACATCAGCTATATTTTTAGATAAAAAGAAGAATATAAGAAGCACGAAAAATCAAAGAAAAGAGATGGAGGTCTTGCTGGATCAAAGTTGCAGACTGAAGTCTTCTAGAAAGTGTCTGAATCATCTCTGAAACTTCTTTGTAAAGGAAAGGACTTTGCAAAAGATGATGAGTGATGCAGTCTTAACTCTTCTCTGCTGTTGTTCTTTACAAGACCTTAGCGTTTTGCCCCAGGAAAGCTGGCACAGTTTTTTTTTTCTGCTGTCCTGTTCCCTGATTTGGCAACTTGAAGAGACTGGCAGGCCATTTTCTAAACCATCCATTAGTCATCAAGAGAGAGCAGGATGACAAAACCACTAATGTAACGTGAAAGAAGTGATAGGAAGCATCAACAATTCCTGTTAAGCAGAACACGTGATAATTTAGGGGATAAAGCTGAAATATCACTGAACCTTTGACAGTTTTAGGAAGCTAATCAGTTGTGTGTGGAGAATATTTTTGCAAAAATTTCTCAAAATGCTCTGGAAATACTCAACCTTGTTGAAGCAAGGGGCAGCTCACTTGGTTATTATTAGTTAGGCATTTTACAGGACAGTCTGTCTTTTATTGCTTTTCACACATAAGTCTCAAAGTGTGTCACAGAGTGGTCAATAGCATTGTTCCTGCTGTGCTGAAAGGCCACATAAGAAGTCAAGATTGATAATTTGCCTGGGGTTACCCAGAAGCAGAGCAGAGGACTCCAGAGTGCCTGTTTAGTACATTATTTACACAGTCAGTGTTTCCTGAGAAAAGTCCACCTGGGGAAGGTTGGCACAATATATTAACACAGACAGTGATCACATCAAAGAGTTTAACACCTCAGATTGACAGAGGCGAAGTGGGAGCACAGGGGGATGCATTGGTTTTCTTCTAGTCTCACAGCAGGTTAACAGGAGAAACACACCTCCAAGCCAGGTGCCTTGCCTTGCTGACATGCAGCTCAACCCCAGGCCAGGCTGGCTCAGCCAGGGTCTGTGGTCACACTCTCTCCTCCTGAGCTGAAAACACCCTGTTTTCACCTGGAGATGGAAGAGGCAAGTGATAATATGGGATACTTTTATTTTGCACAAGAGTGAAATTCTACAAACAGAAAACTCTCTGGCGCAGGAGAGCAAAACAGGAAGAAAATTTAGAAATGCTGTACCATGTATTTCATATTTGGCAACTTGTACTTCAGAGTCAAAACAATTTTGCATGTGTCCTTTTGAAAGCATGAGGCTGCATGCAAGAAGAAAGCATCCTATCTCCCAGGGAGCCATGTTTCAAAATTAGAAAAAGAACACTTAGCCATGGAGCATTAAATCAGCTCATGTAGTTAGCTGACTAGCTTTCTCACAGAAATGAGTGTCCCAGAGTGAAGCTGAGGAAGCAAGGCTTAGGAATGTAAATATTAGTAGGTGTGCAGGAAAATAAATTAGAAAATTTGACAATTTTAATGACTTGCATTTATTATTTTCACTTGCTGAGTTCCCTGGCTGACTTCAGAAGCTGAATATTAGGTTGCTAGCAGAGAAGGCAGAGGGCAACAGGGACAGGATAGGCCCAATTCCCATGTTGCCATAGAGTTTGCAATGACAGCATTATGTAAAAAAATATTATGCAAACCTTATGTGAAAACAACTGATAGAAAGAGGTGCTTCCTAAAATCTCCCCCAGACATGGAAGTACCAAGTAGTATTACCTGTCACCTCAACAGGAGCTTTCAGACCACTGGACACTTAAATCACATCATTGTTACAGGCACCTCTGGATTCCCTGGTGGAGGTTTTTTCTATTTTGCTTGGTAGGATTATGGATGGAAGGAGGATTAAATGATAAGTGAATCATGTGACAGCAAGCGAATGCCTACATGGTGAAAGAAATGGTGACTGGAGGAGGCCTTATCATTTCAAGATATTATGTGGAATAGAAAAAAACAGATACAAAGCATTATGGTGCCTAACACTGCTTAGATGCACAAGGTTTGTGTGTCATGCCTGTATTGAGTATGAGATCCTCAGGGTAAGGTCTGTGCGTATTTTTGATCACCTAGCACAGTATTGCCCTGGTCTTTGTACAGACCTGGAATGAAAACATTAATGGGGTTGTTTTTCATGACAGAGTCTATGGCAAGCTGTATTTACAAAGAGATACAGTTTGTCTGATTTAATTTAGTTTTCAATGTCCATTTCAGTCTGGTAGTTTTGTGCTTGACTGCTACCATGAAGCAAGAGGTAAAAATCCTTGGCCTCAGTGATATCAACCCTTGGACAGTGCTCAAAACATCTAGCCGTCTAACAGGCAAATGCAAAACCTATAAACCAGTGTGATGAACCACCTGATGCTCCTTCCCCACTGTACCTTCTGGTATCCCACAGATACAAATTAGATGAAACTCTGTTACCAAGAAATCTGCAGATTCTAACTTGAGTGTCATCCTTCAACTCTGCTGCATGTATGAGAAGGAAAACAGGAAACAGGAGGACTAGTACGATATTTCCATACCATTTGTTGTTTTATAGAGCTGTTTTTCACATCTATTTTTATTTGATTCTTCTATAAAATGGCCACAATTGACTTGTATTAGATATTTTGCTGAAAAAGAACAGAAGGCACTTCATTTCACTAACCTGCTTTCAGACAGTTGCAATTTCTCTTCACTTTTTTGCTTTTTGTAATTTTTAGCTAAGTAACAGAGAAAGAACAACTCTAAAGTTTGCTTGTAAATCCAGGTACATTCCAGGGGCATTATTTAGATGGCACTCTGAGAATATATATTATTGCTTTCTTATTTTATTGGGTACAAACAAAATCCAACATCTGATTTGAGAGTACTTCTGTGTCAGTTTAGTTTATTTTCTGACTCAATTTGGTGAGCAGGCTGTGAGTCTCAATACTTGAGTAGGTGAGTGCAAGAGGCTTCTGTATAAAAGGCTACAGTTAACTGTTTTAGCTGAAAAGATGGAGAAAGTACAATGAGGATCCACATCTGTAAGCTGTTTTTTCCCCTCGTCTAAACTATTTTTTTTTGTTTTACAGGTGATGGAAATTAAAGGACAAATGATTCATGTTCCAGAATCAAACTCTATATTGTTTCTGGGTTCCCCCTGTGTGGACAAGCTGGATGAGCTGATGGGCCGAGGCCTCCATCTTTCGGACATACCTATCCATGATGCTACTCGTGATGTCATATTGGTTGGGGAGCAAGCAAAGGCACAGGATGGCTTGAAAAAACGAATGGATAAGCTGAAGGCAACGCTAGAATGTACACACCAAGCCCTGGAAGAGGAGAAAAAGAAGACAGTAGATCTCCTTATTTCTATTTTCCCTGAAGAGGTGGCTCAGCAGTTGTGGCAGGGGCAGCAGGTTCAGGCCAGGAAGTTTGATGATGTGACCATGCTCTTCTCGGACATTGTTGGCTTCACTGCCATCTGTGCTCAGTGCACGCCCATGCAGGTCATCAGCATGCTCAACGAGCTCTACACGCGCTTCGACCACCAGTGTGGATTCCTTGACATCTACAAGGTAACAGCTCAAGTCCTAACCTAGCCAAAGATAACTGAAATGAAGGCAGGAAAAATCTCAGTAGCTTTCTTCCTAAATTGCAGACCTTCCTCAGGAAAATATGAAGACAGTGTTTTTGTTTTATATATGTAAAAAACCCAGATCTGAAATACAACTGTTGAAACGCAAATGCTTCAATATGAAATTGTCATCATGGTACTCCCATGGGAATATAGGCCTCATATTCCCATTTTTTTATAGAAATACACATCTCCTGTATTATAGCCTGGTTTCCTTTAGATCAGCCATCACATCAGCCGCAGCATTCTAACGATGAAAAAGTGCACTGTGATGAATCCTAACCCAGTCTTCAGCTCCTGGGAGGCACTCACTCTCAACTTGAATGGTTTAGGGTTTAGGCATTTATCATTCCCTTGGAAGAACTAAAATTTTCCGTAAGGAGCAGAGCATTCACTAATAAAAGTTATTATAAGGAACTTCCACTGAAAAACAGAAAGAGGACAGCAGATGTCTATGCATAGTGAATGTAATGAATGGGACATTGTGCTGGTGTGCCATGCTCCAAAGGAAATGTCACACATGTTGGTCCCGTTAGAAAACTCATCTCACTTCTCTAAAATGGATTTGGTGTCCAGTATGCATTTGAGAGAAAAAAAGGGGGAGGTAGAATTAATAACTGAAGATATTAGCAGTGTAATTATCCTGTGAAACCTACAGACTGTTTTGTATATGGAATGCCTTTAATTTTGTGATAGAAGAAATAGATCAAGTCTCTTTTTATATGTTAATGCACAAGAGAAAAGAGATGTAGTTGTAAAATTATATATTGACTTTATTACATGCCTGAGGTTTGCAAACTAAGAGTTTTCAAACTATTTAATATAGTATTTGTGGATAGGCTGTAGAGAAAAAGGTCTCAAAAATGTCCTGCTCCTTTAATTTCTAGCCTTTAGTGCACTTTGAAAGGAATTGGAAAATAATTACTACCCATCTAAGTAATAATCATGGCTGAAAAGCTACAGCATGTACCAGATAGAACTGAAAATGGTATAGCTAAAGGTTGGTAGGGCAGTATACCAAAGTAAACAAGTACCCTGTAAGGAAGTTTTGGGCTCCTGGTTTAGGGGTTTGTTTTCCTAATGCTCAGAAGCCAAAGGCCATCTTGGAGCATGAATGCAGTGGGAGGTATCAGCCCTAATTTGAAAATTGTTGTGGTAGTGCTGTCAGAAAAGATGATGAGTGTGATCTCAGTTTGTGTTAATCTAATGTTGCTGCGCTGGATTATGACACAGCTTCAAGAACAGGACTTGAGGAACTTCTAACCCGGAATCAGGAGGATACCTAGTGACCCTGCTTCACATGCTGTGTGTTCACATAGTGTACTCACTGTGTTCCCAGGTGATTAATTTCAGCTGTTTTGAAGCATTCAGAATATCCTTTGTTGAAAATCAAGGCTGCATGGGAATAGGATATAAAGTATGCAAAACTCTATGATCTGACTGCAAAGAAGCTTAGTTGAGTCCTATGAGAACACTCAGAAGGAATATTTATGTGTAGGAATGATCACCACCACAACAATTATGATTTTATAAGTTATTGTCAGGTAGTGAATTTTAGATACTTAATCACCACTGTTTATACCCAGGATGCATCAAAGATATATTCGTGTAACTAGGCTACAGAAATTTATCATGTGACCTAAATACATAAATTTTTCAATTTGCTTGTTTTTAAGCAGCATGGCAAGAATAATATGAAAAGATTATTTGGTAGACGCATCTGAATACCAAATTCACCATTTTGTAAACAGAAAATTAAGTAAAATACGATAAATTCCATGCTGTAAATTATTTACCCAGCTTTACTGTTACAGAATTTTGTATCCAGAACCTCACTGCTTCTAGTCCAGCAATAAATGTAGTATTTTCATTTGTCTCATGCTATTCATCCAGGGATGTTTATAGAGAAATATGGCACAGAAAGAACAAAGATCCTCACACTTAGCTAATAAGACATAGAGGGAAAGCATAGTAAGTTCTTGGATACAGACTGAAATCAGCTTGGAGAGAGCTGAAGGATGATGAATTGAANGTTCTTGTATACAGACTGAAATCAGCTTGGAGAGAGCTGAAGGATGATGAATTGAACTTTGAAATTTCTTTGAAATTAAAATAAGTAGCTGTAACTGATGAGGTAGGGAAAGCTTATCCAATGGATGGAGGCACAGGTAAGAATGACACAGACAGATGATGGGCTCAGAAGATGAATTTCACAGCAGCATTTTGAATGGATAGCAATGGTAACAGATTACGTTTGTCCAGGCTGAGGGAGAACATCGCCGTAATTGAGATGCACGGTGGTATGAGCCTGGGTGATGCTTTTAGCAATCTATAAGAATCTGTGTTTTAGAGAGAGAAACTTGGGAAAGAATCTGCTGACATATAGCCTTGGTGAAAAGATTAGGAGGGACATGTTCATGATAATCACAGAACAAGGAGGTGAAAGAACTGAGATCTGATGATGCATTTGGAAACTGGGGTTGCTGACTATCAGAGCTAATTATATTTGGCTTGGAGTTGAGGAGTGGGAGAAAAAGTCAAGCAGGGAGTGCAGTTCAGGTCAGTGTAGCTGCAGATGTCTGGCAAGCTGGTGTTTGGGGACATGCAAGTAGAGGCATGGACTCCAGGAGCAGAAGTCATGGGAGAGATATCTCAGTACATTTTGAAAGCTATGGCTTTGGGTAAAATATGTACTTTTTGACCTGTTTTTCTCTGCCTCTAAGTTCCTGTTGTTTGTCAGCCAAGTACTGGGAAATGATGCTTCAGTTAAGCCACCTCTTTATCAAATAAGCTATTTAGATATGCTGCAGCCATGTTTTCTGGTATTTAAACTTAACCCTGCAGTCTGAAATCTTCCCTGCTTAAGATTCCCACAGCTTCTGTTTCTCCTTCATGTAATATGTATTTGACATTGGCTCATTTACAATATTTGTTTCTTGTTGAGTCCTTCTGCCTTTGTAGGCCTGCTTTCTCAGCTCTTTTCCCCTCAGTTTCCTTTCTGAAACATTTCCCTCTTGCACCCTTTCACTGTGTAAAGGCAGCATTTATTTTGCATGTTTTTTTGGCTGCGTGGCTGGATAGTGTCAAGCCAAACAGAGCAGAACCAGGCCTAATCCTGTAGGTGTTAGTTTCTTTGTCCTTTCTCTAAACAGGGCAGAATTTGTCCTTGAAGACATTGCAGATTTTGTCTGACACTATACATCACTTTCTCTGAAGTCCTAAGTCCCACTTTCCTTGTCTAAGCAGAGAGTCCTAAATGTTTTTTGAAAATGAACTGTGGTCAGCTGCCAGAATTTCTTTGCTATACATCTTCATCGTAAACATTCTAATTGAATGTTTATTGGTTATTTATATAAGACAATGTAATTACATACATTCATTCTACAGTCAGAATCCACAACTTCGTTGTGCGGATTCCTGCTTTCTTTTTGGTTTCCTTATTTGGCTAAACTGGCACTCTCTCTTAG